>CM043881.1:3920019-3992626 GCA_024034495.1 Camelina laxa
AAAAAAATCTCTCCACGACAAAATGTTTTACTTTAATGATTTACAGGCAAAAAGATTTACAGGCAAAATGAAAAACCCAAAAAGAAAATAAAAAAAAAATAAAAAAAGAGAAATAGATATTTTTTTGTTTCCATTAATCTTCTTCCTTTGCCATATTCCTCCGATCTTCAAGTAAAATATTTGATAAAAACGAACAGAGATGAATCTAAGGAACACGCTAACCTGATCCGAAATTTTCTTCCTTTTTTTTTAATTTCTTTTTTTCTTATATTATCACAAAAAAGATTAAGATTCTTTTGATCTTCAAAACTCATAACTTCATCACTGTTTTTCGAAAAATCTAATTCCATTTATTTATTTTTTTTGTCTTTTTTTTTTTTTTTTTTTTTTTTTTTTTCTTCTTCTTCCTTCTTCCTCAGTTTTCATGTCCGCGAGGATTTCATTTCTGAAAAATCCCGATCCTTGCAATCACTTATCTGATTATAAGCTTAGATATGGTACTGATGGTTACAAATCTTTTCAGAGCTTGTTCAGTTGTTTCAACGATGGAAGGATTAAGATCAAACTTCAAGAAATCGAGATACCCAGATGCAGTTATTGTTCGGTTTATCAAAAGAGACTATATATCTGTTTGATCTGTCGTTCTATTTCTTGTTCAAGTCATATCCTTTTACATACCCAGTTGAATAAAGGCCATGATATCGCCATTGATGTTGAAAGATCTGAGCTTTATTGCTGTGCTTGCATAGATCAAGTGTATGATCCTGAGTTCGACGAGATTGTTGTCTCTAAGCAGCTTGTTGGGTTGGGTATGTCTGTTAAATCAGGGGCTGATGTAGTTGTTGCGGTTAGATCCAACAAGAAGAGGAGGTTGGACTCTCAGTTGATTATAGGATCTAAGTTTTTGGTCTCACCTCGAGATCGAAGGGAGAAATGGTCGTTTCCTTTGGGGTTAAGAGGTTTGAATAATCTTGGAAGTACTTGTTTTATGAATGCTGTGTTGCAAGCACTTGTTCATGCTCCTCCTTTGAGAAACTTTTGGTTAAGTGGTCAGCATAACCGTGATCTTTGTCCGAGAAGAACAATGGGTTTGTTGTGTTTGCCTTGTGATCTTGATGTTATCTTCGCTGCTATGTTTTCTGGTGATAGGACTCCATATAGCCCAGCTCATTTGCTTTACAGGTTCGATTTTTAAACGTTATTCACTTTTCTATACAAAGTTTTGTAGAGTTTCAAAATGTATGTTAACGGTCATATTGCTATAGATTCTTATCTAAGTTTGTTAACATGAAGTAATATCTTCATAGACACTATGTGATGCTGATTTGATCTTTTTTTTTGGCGTATGAAGTTGGTGGCAGCACTCAACAAATCTAGCAACATATGAGCAGCAGGATTCTCACGAGTTCTTCATTTCACTGTTGGACCGTATCCATGAGAACGAAGGAAAGTCGAAGTGTTTGTATCAAGGTATATCTAATTTGGAAGAAAGAGATGGTTATGTGTTGTTTATGTATTGAAGGCCGTCTTGGGATTCTGTTGGCTGATGAAACCTTTTAAAGATAGAGTTTGATGATTTCATGTAAATCCCTTTTGATACTAAAGAGTTTGTTGGTTCACTGTACAGATCATGAGGAGTGTCAGTGTATCACTCACAAGGCATTCTCTGGTCTTTTAAGATCAGATGTCACCTGCACAACGTGTGGATCCACATCAACAACATATGACCCATTTATCGACATTTCACTTACTTTAGATTCTGCGAATGGATTCTCTCCCGCTGATTGCAGAAAGAACAGATATAATGGTGGGCCAAGCGTCAATGCAACCATGCCAACTCTTTCAGGTTGCTTAGATTTCTTCACAAGGTCAGAAAAACTTGGTCCGGACCAGAAACTAAACTGCCAAAGCTGTGGAGATAAGCGAGAATCTTCCAAACAAATGTCCATAAGAAGACTTCCTCTGCTACTTTGCTTGCACGTAAAGCGTTTTGAACATTCTCTTACCCGTAAAACCTCAAGAAAAATTGATAGTTACTTGCAGTATCCGTTCCGCCTAAACATGTCACCTTACCTCTCTTCCTCCATCATTGGAAAGCGGTTTGGGAACAGGATGTTTGCCTTTGATGGAGAAGGCGAATATGACAGTTCATCATCATCATCTCCATCAGCGGAATTTGAGATATTTGCGGTTGTAACTCACTCAGGGATGTTGGAATCGGGTCACTATGTGACCTACCTTAGGCTGAAAGGGTTGTGGTATAAATGTGATGATGCATGGATCAATGAGGTTGAAGAAGAAGTGGTGAGAGGATGCGAGTGTTATATGTTGTTCTATGCACAAGAGAAAGTGATTCAAAAGGCTCATAAGGAGTTGAGTTATCAAGTTATCTCCATGGCTGATGCATTTCCCTTTGCTGATTGCTGACTCTAGACTTGGCTAAAGATTTTGACGCATTTTCCCTTAATACTTTTTTTTTTATTGATTTAAGGTTTATGCCAAATATTTCAAAGCCAAGTTTAGTGATAAAATTTATTTTCCATTACATCAGCGTTCAAGGTTACTACTACATCAGACTCTTACGTCATGTCAGCTAAGAAATACGCGGACAAAGATGTTTAAGTTACACAAGTGGTTACACAGAATCAATCATCATATTATGCTCAGCAAATGATTCCAAATGGAACTATGAAAATGGGACTAACAAAATACAATTGTGTTTCTTAGATATTTTTCCAGACAAGTACGAGACAAAAATCTTCATAGAAAGAACATCCCACGTGTCCGGTAGAGACCAAAACAAACAATCATCTCATCTCATGCCTCGTCTGCGCCAATCTCTATCTCGTTCTCTGCTTCTATCATGATCATCTCTCTCATGACTTGAGCTCTTTGCTCTTCGTTCTCGGTCCTTGTTCAGGTCATGTTGTTGCCTATCTCTGTCTCTGTGCCTGTAGTCTCTTTTCCATTCTCTGGGCTCCTAGGTGCAGGCAGCGGTGGCGGAATCCATCTAAAATAAAATAAAAACAAACAGTGTAAAATGCAAAATAGCTAAAATAAACACAATCCAGCACCTAAATCACTTTCAAAGCTGGCTAGGTTAAATACCTTCCACTTCCAGCTATCATGATATACGGCTCTGTTCTCCATCTTTGAAGGGTATCACCCTAAACGAACGCGAGAAAAATTATGAGGGTATAACAAAAGATGAATAGAAACTCATATATTCCTAATAATGAAACAATTAAAATATACCTGAGCAAAGGAATAGAGCCTCCAGACATAGTAGGTATGCTCCTTCGAGCCCAGCTCAAACAAGAAGTTAAAAAGTGGATTCCCACGTCCCCTCTCCATAATAGATTGTTCAAAAGCGCATCCACCGTCCAGTACATTAAGGGCCATTGTATCAATAATATGTTTGAGGTGCTCGTCCTCAGGAGAAACAACAGTGATATCCGGAACATTTGGGGTAAGAACCTGAGGATGAAATTTAAGTAACACCAGAATATAACATATACTATGAAGGATAACATTTAAGCAGTATCCATTAACTCAAGCACTTGTCAAATATCATATGGAACTTTTAAATAACAAATTACGCCACATGGACCAAGTTTACATACCAGCTCAGAATTTTGATTTGGAACAGAAGTTATTGGTGGACCCGAAAAGATTAAATTGCAGCCCTGCCAATTAAAACATAAGAAAACTTTTAGAGTAGCATATAAACAAAAGCAGCAGTCATGATCAAATGCAACGACGCATCAGTCACATTCAGGGATTAAGATTTTAATCAGTTAATGATACAATTAAAAGCAAAATAAATCTCAAAGAAGCACATAACTTCCACAGACCTCCTTACTCCGGATAGCCATAAGCTTGTGATGGCAGACAAACCGCTTTACCCCATCCAATTTTCAGCTCATACGCATACACAATGATCCCTATGAGATAGGGCAAAATGATTTTATAAGTGTCTTGCATACCATCATAGCACATGCATCAAGGAAGCACATTTATTATCAAATCAAGATAGTCAAAGATTAATAAATTTATATCTTGTTAGGAGATCAGTAGTTTTCAACATTGTATAACTGAAGAAAGAAAAAATGGAAGTACCAAATAAAAGCAGCAAGTAGCACTGACCAAACAATGAACTACCTACGTATGTCTTCAACTGATTACGTTAAATGTAATTTTTAAAGGGAAAAATCCGTCTTCCACTAAAGAAGTCAATAAAAATTCTGGTTAAAATGCTATTGCTATGCAGAAACCTGAGAAAACAAAATCTAGAACAAATCTTCAACTTTTTCTCCTTTATCATACTGTACACCACCAACATATTCCAGTTAAGAATCTTGCACAGTTCCATGTAAAAAAAAGGTATAGCTAACCTTCCATTTCATCCTTTGCAGCTTCCCCATCGGCTCTATTCATGAAATTAAGCAACAGAACCACAATGTTTTTGTCGCACCATCTCCATCTACTCTACGGTGAGATTGATTAGTCAAAAGCAATCCAGTTTTACCTACTCCCCTTCTTTGAAATGGAAGCCCCATTCTCTGGACTTTTCACCTGCTATCCGCTAATGCATAGAAAAACAGAAAGGATCATGCTTTTTAATTAACATGTATCTGAAAGTGATAGAAATATTAGTCTACCTACATCATCAAAACAGTTTAATGAAACACAGAAAGAAGAAGCATTCAGTTCTTAGTTAATGAAGCCATGACAGTTTCCAAGATACTAACCTTGAGAATCAGGCTTGAGGCTTATCATTGGGATTGATTCTACCACCTCGAACGAAAGTCTTAGCTACACCACCATCTCCTTGATACGATTCCACGAATTCCTGATACAGACTAGCTGTTTCATCCTCCGCTCTCTGTATTTACAATAAATTGAAAAAAAAAATCCCTCATTCTCAACATCTAAATCCCAGAAAACACAACGTAAATGATTTCAATTCTTTCGTTTAGTTCCAATAGCTCCAATTGAGGTTTTTGACGACCGATCTCGAAGCTAAAACTCAGTAGACGGCATAGCATAGTAGTCTCTCTCTCGGTGAAGAGATTCATACAAAATTCGTATTTTATTTTTATCTTTCTTTAACTAATGTATTACTCCATCAGGACCAGGTTACCCATATTAACCAAAACAAACTGTATCAGATTTCCAAAATGTTTACGATAATCTATGGGTTGTTTCAGGCTTCTAAGCTATAATAGAAAATAATGAATATGAAACTGGAGGTGCAGGTTCGGATAGATATAGAATTGATCTTAAAAATTTAGATATCAAAGATACTTAATGTTTAACACATCCAAGGACGTCACAACACCATTACTCTCTTTATATGCATCTAATTATTGTTACATTGCCAAATAGTTAATAACGAGTGATATGCTTTTGAATGAGTCTCTCTTAATAATAAGGCTTTATATGTTTTTCAAGTCAACGATTTCAAATGGTGTTTCCTTCTTCATCTACCTCCATTGGCAAGCTTTTTGAGATGGTGAAACGCCTTCTGCTTTATCCATTGCCTGTCATATGGAAGATATGCACTCATCGAGTGTTCATAGCTGCAAAACGAAAAAAAAAAAAGGTCGCAAAGATTCACCACACGTTTTAGTAGATTCATTAGAAAAATTGACAAAAACCTTTAGAACCACTTTCTATGCTAATCATGTCTCTTAACTTATTTTAGCAAACACCAGAGGTAGCAACAGACTTAAAAGATCAAGCATTGTAAGTTTTGTTATACCATGTCTCTATACACATTACTTGTAAGATATTTCTGAAATAATTTTTGTCGATTTAGGAAAAATTTAAACTCGTCAGAAAACCTCACAGTAATTTTAAAGAACTACAAGTTATATGCAGTTTATTGAATATCAAGAAAGAATTCCTCAAGAAAATTCCTATGGAAAGGAACAACAGTGCATGTGCCTGTTGCATCTTTTTGTTTGAACGCTCCTAAATGTTTTTAATGACTAGCAACCAAAACATTTATGGTTTCAAAAGAATGATATGAGTGGGAAACGGAACTATTACTTAAGGGGAAAATGAAGGACGAAACACAACACATATAGATGGGGAAATGTGGTTCCTGATTCTAGTTTTATGTAAATGTGAACCATTGATGTGAATTTGACAATGCCCTGGTAGGAACTAAAACATTTAAGAGAGAGAAAGGGGGTAAGACTTACACCAAAGCGCTCAAGTCAGGAAGACCATCAATAAAATTGTAGAGGTCAGCAATGTCATAGCTAATATTTCTGAGAGAAGGGTTAATTTCCTTCAACTTCCTTTCGTATAAGCCGCAAATACCTGTTTAGAACCAAACAGTTCAGCATATGAGGAAAAAAACAGGGTCAAAAGTTCAGAAATTTATAGCTAAAACATTTTTTCAGTTATAAAATTACATTCAGAATGGTGAAAGGTAATAAACTTAAGTAACATATTTTTCTTCTTCATGCTACTTCCTCCACTTTACCGAGCAACCAAGTTAGTAATCAAAAACACGAACTAGAGAACTAGTAATACAATATGCTAATACCATTTGGGTACCGAGCAGATTCATCACACATTATATCCATTGGCTCATAACAGTATATCTAAAATCTGAACCTCCTAGCAAGTCACAGAAACAGCTACAATATTATACAATATACAAGGCGTAATTCAAGAATAAACCTCCAGCATCGTAACTTAAGTCAACAATGAGTAACTAACTAAAGCAACACACTAGTTACAGAACGGTGATTCGAAATTTAATAGTTTACCATCCATAGCTTGGCCTATAGAATCGTAGTCCATGAAAGTCCTGGTAGCTCTGCTGTGAGAATTTTGCAACAAGATGATTGTGTGCCTACTGTTATGATTAGCCTATAACACAACGAAGAAAACAATTGAGCTTAATCAGCTTTATAAGAACTGAAAGAATCAATACAAGTTCAGAAAATTTCCCTCTGTCCCGTAAAGGAACTAGAAATCATCAGACTCTAAGATTAAGACGGTGTCATGAACGATATTCGAAAACCTAGTTTCTGTGGAAAACACGATCTAACCAATAAAGCTTTGCTCAGATTCTCTATGCGATTGACTAAGGAATCCCTAAAACTACACAAAAGGATCGTTAATTAAGAGAAGGAATCGATTACCATCTTCAAGTGATATTTTGACTTCGATTGCAGAGTTGAGGGGTTAGACGAAGACGACGAACGAAACAAGTTTCACTGCTTCAGAGAGGAAAGCAAAAGGAACCCCAAGAAGAATCTATAAGGGCAAAAGCGTAAATTGTAGTGATTTTATGTCTCTTAAAGACGTGACATTCGATAGTGATATAAAACACCGCGTATTCCATCACATATATAACAAAACTACAAGTTGTTTATAGTTGTTAGCTGCGTATGCCTATAAAGCCAAACAACGCGCATTCTCTTCTAAATATGATAGAACGACATGTTGTTCTCATCTGTACTATACTATACTACGAAGTACGAAGTATGTAATATCCTCTGTTTTAGTTTTCTGCTTTACAGAAGCAAAAGTTTGATATCATCATCTTCTGATTCGTTCTTTGGCAACACATCAGACGGCACAAGATCATCCAGATGATCGGAATCTGGAACGAGGAAAACGAAACACACGGTAAAGAGTCTCAAGAGATTCCTTATAAGAATCACCAGCCAGAGATTCCCAAACTCGTGTCTAGTGACACCAAAAGCGTGAAGAACAAAACCTCCACCCCATTTAGATGCAAGCTGTCCAAAACTATCAATGCACATGAGGAAAGCAAAGAAGGTGCCTTCGATTCCCAGAGGACAAAGCCTTGTGCTGAGAACCACCATCGGGATCCACCGAATCTTACTTATCATCCTCGACAAAGATTCTTCGGTGATTACAAAGAAGGAATCTGGTATCCCGAGTGTTAAGTTCCAGCGTTTGATGAACATGAGATCAAGCATTCCTGAGGAGAAGTATAAAAGTTGTGCGAAGAAGAGTATGTTCCTAAAGGAATAGCCTTTGAGCTTCTTGTGGTATATAAGAACTCCAAACATCGATGCCAAAGCTCCAATCGCGTAGATTATCCCCACAAATTCCTGCATTTAGCAACCAAAATAAGCAAGTTTGAATTAAGCTCATAATTGCATATTTGGATGAAGAATCTTATTAGCTTGTTCAGAAACTCCACAGCTTTATATGACAAATATTGACAATGTGGAGGTAACACACCATCATAATCCAAAGACAGAATCGTCTATCAAGAGAAATGACTTCATGGATTTTTTCATATAAGCCAGCAAAATAGTCTCAGATATAATCCATATAATATCATGCAATACCCCCACAGTGTCAGTCTCAAGATTGGAATCTATAGGAACCTGCTTTTGCTAGCTTCCCATGGCGTTTCGTCACTATACTAGTCCCTATGAACTCCATTTATATCATGCCCAAATTGTTTGCCCAGTACTCTTTATTCTCTAAATCATGATCTTTAATAAAAGAGAGATTCTTCAGCTTTGTCATCTCAATATTTTAGCCTTGGCCAATATGTGGGATTGAAGAACCAACCTGGGAAAAGGCGGGCCCAGCTGTAGGATCAGTATACCAGTAGAAGTGGCCTTCATGAGTGCTGATGTTGAGAGCTAACGATATGAACATGTAAAGTGATGGCTTCCACACTTCAGGGTACTTTATTGTTTTATACATTCCCTTCACCGCTACTCCTAAGCCATCTGTGTCCTGAAGAACATTCAAACGATTGCCCAGAGTTCCATCAAGATTCAAAGTCATGAGATATGATTTGTGAGAGAGATCAAAGAAGTTTAAATTACAGGCAGAGGTCTCTCACCTTCTTGTTTTTCTGCATAGGAACAGTAGAAGATTTTTTCTCGTAGATGAAAAACCCAAGTATGACAATAGTTGCAGGCGAAAATGCTAATACCCCTAATGCTCCCTATATAACAAAGAACAAAGAATCTCTTAGAAGAGCAAATAGAAAGAAAAAAAAGCAAGATTTAAAGATTATTTATCTAAAGGGAATATGTCCTGAAAACTTGTATATCAGGAACCAAAGATATAAAGGGTCAACCTGAGGTCCAAGCCGGTGAACAAAGACTCCACTAGTTGCGTATCCAACCAAAGCGCCAGCAGATGAACAAACCATGCAAAGGCTCTGTATATCAGGAGCCAAAGATCGGATATTGATGCTGTTTGTTGCTATACAAGCATCAATCACCACATCTGCAATGGCCATAGCTGCAGAGACACCTAAGAGGCAGCTCAAAGCCAAAGCAGCGGGCAATTTACCAAGCACAACAACTGCAATCGCAGATACCAAACCAAGAACACCAGAAACTACAAAATAAGGCTTTCTTTTGTAACCTTTGATCGGGAAAACATCAGTGAAGAGACCCCAAATAGGTCTCATGACCCATGGAATGTAATATAACCCCACGTAAAGCTGCACAACCGATGGCTGTACTTGCTGGACATCTTTCCAGTAATAGTCTGTGACGACTTTGAATATCGAACCGGAGAACCCTTGGTTTACGCCGTACACAAGGACCACACCAAGAACAAAGCTCAGGTTTAGCCTAGAACACAGCATTTGTAGCCATTGGTAGGGCTGAAGCAGAAGTGAGACGACACCAGAATGATCTGAAATGGGTTTTAGCAGAGGTTTACCGTCTGAGAAGA
Source organism: Camelina laxa (assembly GCA_024034495.1). Taxonomy (NCBI): domain Eukaryota; kingdom Viridiplantae; phylum Streptophyta; class Magnoliopsida; order Brassicales; family Brassicaceae; genus Camelina; species Camelina laxa. Next base: position 3,929,725 of record CM043881.1, read on the forward strand.
ATTTCTCAGTTTCTAGTGTTTCCATGGTGTTTAATGTTTAGGAGATGGAACATTGGATCTGAAAATATTAAAAGCAAGAGCCTTTAATCGTTATTTTCAATGTAAAAGAAAGAAGGTTCCTTTTTGGACTTTCACAAAAGCTTTATACATTCACACACGAGGCGAAAACAATAAATGTTACTAGAAAAATCCCACTTGACAATTTACCTTTTTGACTCTGTAAGCAACTAAACAATGACGTCTTTCTTCAACTACCAGTCTGAAATTCAACAAAACCTGAACCAAATCGCATTATGAGCCTAAGAATCACAAACATGATCATAGTATGATTGATAAATCTTAAAAATGTTTCATCCTTCCATCGGAGCTCAGAAATCCTAATCAACATCAACAAACACTTAAACAATTACATTAAAACAATTAAGTATGTCAGCAGTCAGCAGACAGCAGCTTCTTAGAAGGTCACTATCTTTGAGATTCCCACACGCCAAAAAGACTACTATATATGTTATGACTAGTGTAAGCCATGGCTAGAAACTAAATCAGAGAAAAAACAGAGAAAATGGCAGGATTGTTTGATAAACAAGCCGATCTATACCTAGACGCAAGACCTAATTACCCCTCTGAGTGGTTCTCGAAGCTCGCTGATCTCACCGATCACCACGGTTTAGCCTGGGATGCGGCCACCGGAAATGGCCAAGCCGCTCTCGCCGTAAGTATTTTTTTGATTTAGCCTCTCGCGTGTAAATGATAGCTACAATATGCATCAGATCTTGTACTCAAACAAGTTTCGCTTGGCATTTTTGCAGGTTGCAGAGCACTACGAGAGAGTCATAGCGACGGACGTGAGCGAATCGCAGCTGAAGCTAGCAACACCGCATCCGAGGATCAGTTATCGCCACACGCCACTGTCGATGACCGACGACGAGCTAGTGGAACTAATCGGAGGAGAGAACTCGGTGGATCTAATCACGGTCGCTCAAGGTGTACACTGGTTCGACCTCCCTAGATTCTACGCCGTCGCAACGCGCCTCCTCCGTAAGCCAGGTGGAATCATCGCCGTCTGGGGATACAACGACGTCATAGTGAATCCAGAGTTCGACCCCATCCAGTATCGGTTCCACGCCACAACGCTGCCGTTTTGGAAGTATCCGTACATCCAGCACATCTTCGATTCATACGAAGCATTGCCGTTTCCTTTCGAAAGTGTGGGGATGGGATCTGAAGGGAAGCCATTGAAGCTTGAGATGCCTAAGACGACGTCTTTTGAAGGGATCATGAGGATGTTCAAATCATGGTCTGCTATCGTCACGGCGAGAGAGAAAGGAGTCGAGTTGTTACCGGAGAGCTTGGTGAAGGAGCTTGAGCAAGCATGGGGAGGTTCTGATCTGATTCGTCCCGTCGTTTACAAAGCTTTTATGATTGCAGGAAAAGTTAGAGTTTAATCATAACATTGCAAAAATGCTGATAAAGAGTTGTTATTGGACGAATCAAACAAAATACACTATTAAAAACGTTTACATATATATATTAGAATCCTTTTTGTTCGTTCTGCAACAAAATAGAACCTAAAATTGCAACAAAACCGTTTTTAAAAAGAAAAAGAAGATAAAACTATAATCAGCTTTCCTTCTCTCTTCCTTAATCGCCGTAATCATCATAATCCTCTAATCGATCTTAACAGAGGAATAGATGAGCCTTGTGAACCAGAGACAAGCATAGAAACCAATTGTTCCTGTGAGCACAAAAAATGCGTAAGAAGCGATGAGCATGTACCCAAAGTAAAGCATCGCCGACACCAGTTTGGTGATCTGAAGTTTTGTGAAAAAGTAGAACGTCGCGTAGAGGAAGAGATAAAGAGCTGATGAGCCTGATGTCAAGTAAGATCTCCACCACCATAGGTAGTCCTCACTGCAAAGCTGGAAGTAGCAGAGTACTATGGTTATCTCGGCGCAAGTAACGATAAGGATTACAAAGACGAGGAACAGGAACCCGAAGATGTAGTAGAACTGGTTAAGCCAGATGGATGTAAGGATGAAGAAGAGCTCGATGAACACTGCACCAAACGGTAGGATTCCTCCAATGAGGATTGAGAAGACCGGATTCATGTACCAAGCTTGCTCTGGGATTTGCCTCGGGATTTTGTTGGTTTTCACTGGGTCATCAACCGCTGGCTTCTTGAACCCAATGTAACCCCCAACAAAGACGAGAGGAACTGAGATGCCAAACCAGAGGAAGATCAAGGCGAACATAGTCCCAAAGGGCACAGCCCCTGATGACTTCTGTCCCCAGATGAGAGCGTTTAGGACAAAGAAGATGGCTGAGACAACTGCAGGGAACAAAAAGGCTGTTCTGAAGGCGATTCTCTTCCACTCCGTTCCTTTGAACATTTTGTAGAGACGTGAAGAGGCGTAACCAGCGAAGAGACCCATGAAGACCCAGAGCAGGAGCATTGCAGTCATCAAACCACCCCGATTGGAAGGAGAGAGAAACCCGAGCATGGCAAAGATCATTGTGACAAATACCATGCCTAAACATTGGACCCCTGTTCCAACGTAGACACAGAGCAGATCTGAATTGGTTGGAAGCCTGAAAACATCACCATGAACGAGCTTCCATCCCGTCTCTTCTTGGGCTTCTTCTTGAGTCTCTAGCTCGTTGTATCGTGAAATGTCACGGTACAGGGTCCTCAGCATTATCATCGCCACCATACCAGACAGGAACAGGACGATCATCAGAGAATTGACGATAGAGAACCAGTGAATTTGGTTATCACTCATCAAAAGATAAGAATCCCATCTAGATGCCCACTTCACTTCACTTTCCTGGACAAAAACAGCAGTCAAAAATCAGAAAAAAAAAAATAATAATGAGAAACTCGATGACACTTATTTAAGACACAAACCGTAGCGTCTTAAGAAAAACTTGCCTGGAAATCTACATCATATGTGAAGATAATCTCCTTCTTTTGTTCAACTTCTTGAGGGGTAGCCGAGCTAACAACTAGACGTTTTGTGTGAGGATCACAGGTCGTGAGACGGGTCTTCTCACTCCACTCTCCCTCATATTCATGCTTCACACTATATATCAAGCGAAGGAATATCAGCATTGAAAGACATGGGATCTCAAGAGATGTTCAAATTATGAATAATAATGGCACCTGTAAGGTTTGACCTCAAATCCCACGATTCTTGCAGCATCAGTTTGCACATCTCTGTGATAACGGACTGTAAATGCCAAGTGATTATGCATAAAGAACTTCTGCTCTTTGCTCTGCGTATGCAAAAGGAACCTTAGAAAATAGAGCTATTTAAGCATGAATCCCATTTAGTGCCAACAATCCAAACATACTTACCCCCTCGTACTGGCCTTTAAGACCAACATGATAACCGAGCTGATAAACAACAGAGGGAGAACCCTGGTCCACTCTTTCAATTGGAACCACCAGAGGAAGGTTGTCGAGGATCCTAACACACACAAGAAATACTTGTTACAAACTGACAAAGAGTCATACAAAGTATCAAAGAGAAGTTTATATATTTGGTCTTACATGTTGACCCGGTACTCATCATCGATCTTTTCTTTAAACGCTTTGGCTGTCTTAGCATCAAGAGTGACTCGGCCGAGAATATTGCACATTTGTGCCTCCCGCATTTTAAACTGCAATTAAATCAACTCCGCAAGTTTAGAACATGAATAAAGTTTTAACACAGCCTGGTCAATTACATTACAAATTTAAAAGAAAATGCAACAGAAACTAACCGTATATGGGGCATTTTCTATGCGGTCACCCCGAAGCACTTCTCCAAGATTCTCAGTACTGTCCACTATCTTCTTAGGACGAATAAAAGGAAGGGAGTAATACGAGTATGGAAGCTGAGTCTTTATTGAAGTTAATTTATTCACTTTCACCTTCAGCTCATCACCCTGCACATAACATACAAAGAGAGAGCAGAAAATAAGACTCAAAATTCGAATATGATTCCATCACTTCTGCTCTTTTAGTAAAACCATGCAAGTATACTTTGATTGAGATTCATAATAAAACATGCAGAACCGACACTGCACTTATACTCATAACTTGGATTTGGTAGCAATGCCTAAGAAACTAACAAAACCAATCAAATTTAAAACAAATATGAGCTAATCCTGAAGAACAAATATCTATGTAGCTCTCCTAAGATGCGACATTGTTCAGATCGAGAGGCTTTTGAAGCATAAACGCAGTAAAATTAAAGCCTCAGCCGAAACCAATCACCCATTCTCTTAAATTACATGCTTAAACCAAAGTCGGTGCATCACAGCACACACCAAATCTCATATTCTCTCACTTTCCCGAGGATCAAAAACGTACTAATCCTAAACGAAATCGAAACGCGAGATCCAGGAGATCCAATTCAGATCTAAAAGCCTAGAAGCACAAATTCAAACGTTTTTTTTTTTTTTGTTTACCTTCTCGAAATCCTGAGGAGCAACACCAGGGAGATAGAAAGAGTGAGCGCCATGAATGAAGAGCAGAAGAATCAAGGCGATCGCGGATCCAGAAGATTCCGATATCCTGCTACTGCTCCTCCTTAATAACTCCATAGCCATGGCTGTTACTAGAGCAAAAGGGAAGAAATAACCAGATCTGAAGCTACGCTACAGAGTTGTATATGACTCTTATACGCTTCGAGAGACTCGAGACCAAGACCCGCCTTGTAATTGACTAATTGTAATTTAATACATCCCGGTTTATATATCCGGTTCGGCTCGTAACTCTTTGATCCTTATCAACCATTTATAATTCCCCACGTCAGCACAACGCATGAAGTCTTTCTACGAGCTGTACAAGCTTAAAGACAATGGGCCTAACTCTATAAAGCCCACTCTATCATAAACCATGATTAATTTAAAACCCAATCATAACTAATCAATCAAAACTCAAAAGCATTGCTAAATGGCAAATGCTGATGAATGAAAGCTGAAGCTTTGTCTAATAACATTTTTTATTTCACTTGCTGCTTCGTTGTATGATGTCTGATTGTGATTCTTCATCCAAAATGTTAAAATAGTGCCTCATCGATTAGAGTTATGACTATTACTGATTGGAAATGTTCATGCTTGAAACAGAAACAGATATAATCAATCAAAAATCATTGCTACATGCTGATGGATCTCGTACTATATCTGATAGTATAATGTCTTCCAAAAAAACTTTCAGAAAGAAAATTAAGCAAACAAAAAACAATTATCTAATTAGCATTAACTAGGTTTCCGATTTTTTTAATGGATTATAATTACTAGAAAATCTACCACTTTATCTATTGGACTTCGATTACTTGTTTGTATTTTAGATATGATGAAAGATTCTAATCTACTTAAAAGTAATTCTCACACTGCTAATATTAAATGATTCATTCATTACACAATCTAACAAAAAACGAAAACATACATGACAAAGGAAAATTAGAAAAACATTACACAACCAAAATGGTAGATAGTAAAATTTTTAAGTTATTCATCCAATCACTCTAATTAACCAAAACTATGAGATAAATAAACCATACTGCTGAAACATTACACAGTTAATATTAAATTATTCATCCATTACATAATCTAACAAAAAATCGAAAACATACATGACGAAGGGGAAATTAGGGAAACATTACACAACCAAAACGACAGTAGATAATCTGAGATTTTTAGGTTAAGTGGTTGAAATCACTCTTATTAGCCAAAACCATAAAATAAATAACCATACCGCACGAACATTGCACAGTTAATATTTATCTTATGGTTTTGACTAATTAGAGTGATTTATCTCTTCATAATAGCAATCACTTTCTCTTTTTCTCTTTTTAAAGGAAAAGCAAAAGACCATCTGACGATGGGGGAGAACGATGATGTGAGGGTTGGTCTTGGTCGGAGAGTGTTTGAATGTTGTTGTTGGAAAGGAGAATAGAGGTGAAAACAGAGAGAAGATAGGGGACATTTTTTGGGGGTTGAATTTTCTTGATAGGGAGACATTGTTAAGGGAGACATTTTTTTTTCTCAGATGCAGAAGATGTGAAAACAGAGAGAAGATAGGGTTGAGGAAGAGAAGAGAAGAAAATTGGGTCGTTTAAACAAAAACGTGAGTACACAGTTTTCTTGGGGGTTGAATTTCTACTGCAGCTTTTTAGGAGACATGACAACATAGGAAGAGGTAACATCAGCATTAATGTGAGCCAGTAACATCGGAGATCTCGTCATGTTCCTCTCACATTCCGAACCTTTTTGTGTAGCTACTTACCCCTCCAGACCGATAACAGCGTTGTCGCAATCTTGGATGTTGACGAATTGGCATTAGTCAACATGCATGAAGACTTCTTTCATCGACAACGACATAGATAGAAAAATCATGTCCCCTTACTTTATTCCACCTCAGTTTATAGACTAGTTTGTCTGGAAATGAGTTTTGAGTCATGTCTTTTGTTTTATAATCTTTCTAACTTCAAATTTGGAATTGAGTGTTTTAATTTGAGTTTAAATGTTGTTTCTTCAGAGAAGTCGCAACGAACTTAATCAGTAGATAACTAGTTTAAACATCTACTAATGAAGAGTTAAAGAGATTGAAAACAGCAGAAGAGAAGTTGATGAAGGATGCTTTGGTTAACCTTGATGAAATTTTTGTATTTTGCCTTAGGTAAGGCAATCATAATATGAGGTTAAAAATATGTATATTTAAAAAACAAAAACTGAAACTTGGCAAGATTAAGTGAACGTGCGTGTGCATGTGTTACTTTGAAAAAAAAGCTGAGCAAAAAATGTCCTCAAAGAAGAAAATTTTAGGTGGAAGCTAAGACGTTGGCAGATAAATATGGCGACATGTAATCTTAATTTAATGAAGGATTCTAATCTAACTGAAAGTAATTCTCACACTATTAATTCATAACACAATCTAACAAAAACAAACATTATAATCATTCAAAGAGATCAGAGTCTTTGGTTTTATTATCTTGCAGAGAAAGCGCAAGAAGAAGAGAAGGCAAAAGCACAAGGCCATCGTTTTGACAAGTTAACAACGAAACAACAAACATCAAACAGAACACAACAACAACAACAACAACAACAGGACAGCATATATACATTGATCTAAAAGCTTTTCAGATTCAGCAGGCACTCGCACTAGACCAGAAACAAACGGTGACTCTTGTCTTACCAATCTTCAAGATCTAGTAACCTCCCTGAATAAACGCATTTAGGCGCTGAAGCTCCTCTCGGTGCTCACTCACCACTGCTCGGACCACATCTCCTATGGACACCATTCCGATCATGCCCTTGTCTTGGATTACCGGAATATGCCTGATTCGGTTATCTGTACAACATCGCAAGGTCAGGAAACCATATTTCAATAGGTTTTAAACCTAAAAGTTTGTATCTTTGTTGGAGAGAGTATAAGTTTTCTGGTTACCTGTCATCAGTTGCATAGCCCGCAAGACTTTGGTCTCTGGCGTCACAGTGATAAGCTTATTCTGCAATAGCCAGTTCACATATCCAGTCAGTTTCAATCCAGAGAAGCAAAGAAAACTCATAGATAATCGTGCATTTCCATACCTCTTCAGTCATAATGTCTCCAACTTTTGTTGATTTGGAAGATCTTCCTTGCACTATGATCTTCCTTAGGTAATCTGAATAAAAACCACAATGTCGTAAATGAATCACACAAATCAAAATACCCACAACAAAAACTTTCCTTGTTGGTCCAGATTATAATATTTTACCTCTCTCAGTAATGATCCCAGCAAGAGCTTGTTGCTCACCAGGTTTCACAACAACCAAGGCACCAACATTGTGTTGTGTCATCTAAAACAAAGCAAACACATCAAATTAACACATGGAGAGATGTGTATAAGTAATCTAAAAGGGCAAAGAAGAGTAGCATACGGATTTAACAGCATCATAAACAGTGTCATCAGTAGTACACCAAAGCCAAGAGCCATCAGCACTTTTGCCTTTAGCTTTCATAACATCAGAAATAGTCGTACTCTCGAATCCAGTTTCCTCCATACGAGCAGGTTTAGTTGATTCATAGCGTGAAGTACCAAACACAGAAGACTGAATCGCCGGGTTAATCACACGGAGATGTTGCAGCATAGAAGCTTTCACAACATTTCCACCAGAGACGAAAGATCTAATCACAGCTTGCATCTTTTTTTACACCTGAGTCGCAATCAAATCTATCAGTTTACTTATAAACGAGATCTATAATAGGAACTAGCAATCACAATCATATGATAATCAAAACTTAACGAATCTAATGAAACTAGATCAAAAATAGAATGGTCTCAAATCCTAAAACGGGAAAGTTTCCTAAATCTGACTGTTTATACTATAGCTTCAGAGATAACGAAGAAGAAGAAAGAGATTGATTAATACCTGAGCTTAGAGAAGAGATCGTAGTTGAGGATGAGCTTTGAGAAGAACCCTAGAGTATGAGGAAGAGACAGCTGACCAATACTGAGTTGAGTGGGGAGAGAGTTTGAAGGGTTCTTCTTATGGATAATCATCATATATATAAATAAACCATTTTCGATAGCGAAGTACTGACGACTTTATTTTTTAATTTCTTTTTCCTTAAAATATCTTAAATCTTTTTTTTTTAAAGTTAAAAAAGTGATGACTGTTCATTCAATTACTCTATCACATCCAAACAAAATATCAATAGGCCCACTCCAGGCCCACTTTAACAAGGCCAGATCTGGATACAAATGAAAATAGTTTTTACTTGGCTTCCCTTATTAGCTTTTCACTGTTTTACAATGGACTCATATTGTAATTTCCTTATTTTTCACTTGGCTTTTTACTGTTTTACAATGGGGAATGACAATATGATTTGCTTTTTTTTACTCAGATTTAATCGAGACGACGTAGAAGATACTCAACCTCAACGAGCTTAGTGAGAGGGATAAGCCATTCGCCATAGATGCGAGAAACAACTAATGGATCCACTTTATACTTCTTCTCACTCTCATCACCAGAGTCAGAAGAGATGCACTTAACTTCTTGTCCAAACGTTTCTGCTTTCTTCTGGACTCTCTTCTTCACCATTTCTTCTACTTTCTCAAACGTCAAAAGCTTCATCAAAGCCTCTGTATCCTACACAAGTTTTCCAAAACCAAACGCGTATGGTGTGTGAGTCATCTCATATGAAACCAAATCCAATTTACATTTGTGACATATAAAATTTTACCTTAGCGCGAATAGCAGGCTCGTAATCTTGTGGAGCATCTCTGAATTTGACCTCAGCTACGAATTTGCCATAGTGAATCCTTCTTGAAAGAGCCTTCACAAGAGCAAATCAGACACAAAATAAACCACATGTAGAATTGATCATATCTGTGAACTCAAAATGATCGATCTCCTTACTTGTAAACAGGCGAGATCACTAGCAGCAGTTGACGGGTAGTTGCCATCATCGCCTGGTTTGACGAACAAAGGAAGCACTTCTTCAAAGTAAACATCCCAAATTCGTTTGTTTATGTTAACCGACAAAGCCTTAGGATGCAACACCTAAACATGAGAGAGAGAGAGAGAGAGAGAAGAAAAGGTTTGTTAGATTTAAAAGCTTTCAGAGTTCTAAGGAAAACTGCCTATAGAAATTTACTACATACCGTTGGATACTTGTGGGTAGGAAAAACCGAATGAGGAAGGTTGTCAAGGAAGAAAAGATTCTCTTCCGGGTTTTCATATCTTCCTACCTATAGATACACACATACATAAAGACTTTCAAGTGAAACAACAAACAAAACATATAGGCTCATATCCAAAAATCTAGAGTATAAGCTAATGAGATGAATGTACCATGCATAACATGGTATGAATCAATCCCCTTATGGCCAATGTTCCCATATAGAGAGGTTTTTATAAGGAGATATTGTATATATAATAAGATAAAGCTGGACCCTTTTTTCGCAGATTCAAACTCAAATTCAGACTAGAAGTTAGAGGCAACGCCAAGTTATCTTCTTTTGCAATGGAGGAGACACAAAACAAAAAAAATGAAACAAAGGCATGCTAATTCAAGAATCCAGCCTTATCAAAACCTCAATCAAATTGACTTATTATATCTTGGTTTCAGCTAATTCCATGAAACAGTCTATGGGAATTGCTATAACAAAACGAAGCACTGAACTCTGTTTCTAGTTTCTAGAAAGAAAAAAAAAGGATCAGTTTTTTTTAATAAAATGGGAAATGAACCTTAGCTTGGAGGATTTCAATCTCTCTGACGAAAAACTCGGTGAGAGAAGATGAATTCCCAGAATCCTCGAAAGCAGGGGAATTGAGCGGAAACTGAGATCTTTCGATCAAGCTGAAAACTATGGTGTCTTCTAGCCTAATCAAAGATTCCCTGATCGACTCAAGACTCAGTTCATCGGAACCCGACTTTGACTCGTTGACTCTTGCCATACCGCTTCTGCAAAACGCCAAAATTCCGACAAGATAAAACATCGCCGTCATCATCGATGGTGTTAAGCTACAGATGAAGTTCAAAAAGGACTTACCTTGAAGTCTTGAACAATGAAGCTTCTTCTTCTTCCTCTACCTTACTTTCTCGTTTTTTGAGTCTTAACGTGCTTTGGACTTTTTTTTGCTTCTCCTCGGATATATATGCAGATGTTTTATTTCATTTTCTCTATGAACAAATTTTATTTTATTTTTTTGGGCCCAAATTTGGACGAATTGATGATATAAAGGCAAATCTATTAATTAATTAATATGTTGCTTCTTCACAAAAAAAAATTACATACTCTGTGTTTCACTCTTTGTAATGAAAACAAGAAGTAGCAAATAGTATCTTCTCACTCACCTAGAGACAGGGTAAGGGTGAGTTCGAGAGCTAGAGTTGATTATTATTCTTGAAGAAGGTTCTGGAATACGTTCAGAGACTATATAAGCAGTGTCTTTCCACCAAGAAGCTTCTGTCTCTTTCAACTGAAGCCTTTGTTTAGCATCTTCCAATGCAATCTCTAACTCTTTTATCTCCTCTTCTTGTCTTGTCTCCATTAGCTCGTGTAGTCTTCTCTCTAGCTCATAAGGACACACTCCTTGATGTTCCTCTACTAGTCCTGGACACACGTGTCCGAATCTTAATCCTTCTGAATCTTCTTCACTCTTCTCTGAAACCTCCTGTGAATACATTGATAGTTCCATTAGAGAAAGGTGCTCAATGTTATGTTAACTAAATCTCAGATAGTCAAACTAATGATCTCCTTAGACAAGTACTTTACCTTAAGCTTAGAACTTTGACCATCATGGCCTTGACCAATCTGAAGAAGCTCAAACTCAGCTTCAAGTTCTGCTTCAAGCTGATCCATATCACCTCCATAATCATCCCCTCGCTTAAATACGTAATGTGACAAAGAACCTTCACCTCCAACACTCATAGATGTCTCCTGGGTCTGTGGAGAGTAATAGTGACTAGTAGCAGACTCAGGGCCATCTACAACATCACTAATGGTGGAATAAGCAGCAGGTGTTTCACTTTTCTCTTGCTTCCCAAAATGGAACTCACGTTGTTTTCGCCTCATTTCATCGTTTTGAAACTCTAGAAACTTCTCTATATCGTTACGTAACTGGACAAACTCTTGCTGTTTCCGTCTTAGTTCTTCGTTCCGACGTTCCAAAACCTTTTCTAAATCGTTCCGTAGCTCAACGATCTTGTGAATCTCTTCTCTACCAGTAGAGATCAGATGCAGCAGATAACAACTCATTCCAATACCAAACAAAATATCCCTCCTTTGCAATTCTACTATAGACCAAAAGATATGTCACAAATCACAATTGAGAGACAATTATAATAAACTGATAATTCAAATTGGCATCTTAAACAGTTTTGTTAATAGATTGAATCATAGATCATTCATCAGTAATCTTGCAAAGTGAAATGAAAGATTATTAAATATGGTTTACCTGAAGAATCGATCGTACGTGGAGTCGAATCTGAAGATTGGCCAAGTACTCCAAGATGAACATCATCCTCAGAGCAAGTTTTGATCCTCACATCATCAAAGGGTGACACGCGTGCTTCAGCCGTAGCCGTCTTCTTTCCTTTGACCTTTCTCTCATGTGGGGAGAACCATCGAGATACGATTCTCCGTGGCGAAGGACATCTGATCCGGATGCATCCTGCTCTCACTCCTCCACCGTCATCCATCGGAGGATTCGAATATTTCACCTCCGAGATCAATCGTTAAAGAGAAGAAGACAGAGAGTGAGTTTTAAAAGAGAAGTCAAAATCTGGATTGAAGAGAGAGAGATAGAGAGATAGAGAGAGAGAGAGAGAGAGAGAGAAAGAGAAAGAGAGAGGAATGATGTATTAATGAGAATCACGAGGAGAGGGCAGAGTGTTGTGTTCTTTCAACTTCTTCCGATCTACAAACCAATAAAAAGCGTTTGGAGGGAAACTTTTGAATTGTTTTGGTAACTCTTTTTAATGCCAATCACCTCTCCTTTTCCCAATTTATTATAGTAATTAAAATCTACACATAATTATAGGTATGACTACAAAAAAAAAAATCTATGAATCATTTGGTAAAAATCATTCACTTTTTATTTTTCTTTTGACAAATGGTGCTTAATAGTCTCTTTGAATCACAATAGATGATGTTTTAGGATTTTCACATAAATTTTTTAAAAAATTAATGTTTAGTTATAAATGCTTTCTTTATTTATAATAACATATTTTTATAATTATAAACCAATATTAATCCATCAAACTTTTTAAATTCTCATTTATTGATTCTTGAAATTCACAAATTCTTAGCATGCCATTAATTGATTTAAGTATATAAAAAATCAATCTTTGTATACAAGAAAAAATCATAGAAAATCATCTTTATGATACAGAGAGGGAATATAATTCAAATACTTAAAATAGTAATTTTATAGTCAAGATTCAAGATTTAGTACTATGTTTGAAGATGATCAAACCAGGGCATAAGCCAATTGAGTAAAGTTGACCAATATGGTAAACGAGTAACGTTGACCAAAAGAAAATGGTAATCAAGTAACAGGAATTCAGTAATATTATTATTGTCACATTTTTAAAGGCTGGCCGGCCAGTGATATCGACATTTGTTGTTTGTAGACCATCATTTATAGTAGTACCAAATAAATTCGAAACAAGTTGGTGTTTGTTTTTGTTTTGAATAAGAATCTTTTCAATTTTTGGATCTGCCTTACAATAGCTAATTTCCGATGAAGTAAGCAGCTGATCATAACTTTGTTTGATAGTTAGATCAATTTGTAAATTTCACAAATCCTTAAGAGGGAAAATAATGAATTTGATAGTACTATTGTAGTAACGAAAAAAAAAGCTAAACCAACATGTATTACAGTTGATTAAAATGTTTAAGTTACAGTTGTTTTTACAGTACAAAGTTAATATGGAGAACGAAAGGAAAAGAAAAAAAAGCAAAATCGTTGGGTCTCACTCAAGTCTCAATGGGTCAAAGCGAAGATGACATTTGGCTAATCACTTCCAATGTGGCTTTCGTCTTCGTTAAATGATCCATCTACGTTTTGTTCAAAACACACTCTTATTAGTTCAATCACCAATTCTTTACATTTCTAAAAAATCAAATATGTTTTCTGAACTTTGGTCTCCAGGGCTTACCAATTCCTTCTCTCTGTTGTCCTGCGTATATACAAAAACACAATCCACAGGTCAGTCTTTTACAAGAGATTACCTGCTTGTGAAGTAACTAATAAAAAAGGGTTTATATGTATTTATACCCTAGTTTGAATCTCCTGTTTAAGAGCGCTTATCAGTCTAAACAAGTAGTCGTAGTTGGATTTGTGAGGCTCCTGCCATCATCGCAGTCATAAACAATAATCAAGATCTTATATCATAAACCATCAATAAAAACATACAAATAATCAAGATCATCAGTGCAACCATACAATGATCAATAATGTTTGATTACGTTATTACCTCAATGCTATCTGGAAGAGGAAGACCTTCAAATACTTGAGGAGGCTCTCGAAGCTGAAGGATCTGACTCGGGTCATTTGGCAAAGGAACGGTCCAAGAAGGCGGATTAGCAATCCCAATTGATGCAAAACCGTTTCCAGTTCTGTTCTCCCACATTTGCTGTTGCTGAGTTGAAGATCTATCATTTATGATCTGATGTTGTAACTATGACAGAAAACACAAGAATTAGCCTAAGACAACGCAACAAGCAGATGTTTGAAATTTCCAGCGTTTTTAGTTTTTTTACCCTTGGAACATTTTCGACTATGTAAGAAACAAATCTGGGTTCTGTGAAGTTGGGAGGCTCAAGAACAACATATGCCCCTTCGTTTTCATAGCTTCTTGAACCCTGAAAGTGCAAATTAATAAAAGAACCAGTTTAAAAAGCAAGAGAACAGGTAGCAGTCGGACTCTGTTTGTTGTAAGAGGCTAAGGGAAATGACCTGTGAGAACATTGAAGCACTGAAGACTGTGCAAAGCTTTCCAGATTCTACTTCATGATCTACGGAGTAACCACTTAGCATGTTTCCCATATCTTCTCGATCTGCTCGTGCATCAGGGCCTTCATGTGATCTTATAATCATCTAAGATGGATAACAAACAGATACAATCTATAAAAATAACAACTTGGAATATCATAAGGAGACGGGTTTTACCCAAAGTTTTACACTTACCTTTAAGTTTGACTGTTTTAGAAAAGTCTCGGTGCAATCAGCTCCCCAAAGAAGACCCTTGTAATTGCTTTCGTTCAGACCATCAGCCATCCACGGACATGACCATAAAACATGGTTAAGAGTTATATTCTCGTCATCGTTATCACCAATTTGCCTCCTCTCGATCTTGTCAAGTTCCTCTAAAGAACCCAACAACAAAGGCGGATTCACAGTGTCTTCTTGGACTCGAGAACTTTGAAAGAGACCTCCATGAGTTGTGTAGACGCTATTTGATATGACCGATGCCAAAGGTAACATTTTAAAACAATCGATACACTTGGAGTATAGCATCGGACCGTGCTCACCGTATCTGTCACATATTTCTTTCAAGAAATCAAGCTCTTCTGCAGAAACTCTTGTTTCAGAGCTTCCTCGAAGTAAAACTACATTCTCAGGCATCAGAATCTGTAGTTAGAAACAGCAAGTATCGATCAGTTGGGAACAATTATGAATTAAGACAGTTAAACAGATAAAGTGAAAGGAAACATATCTAGGGCCTTAAATCTAATGCTTTCATGTTAATATTAAGCAAACTCATGTTGAATATACTATTTGTGATTTACTGAAAACAAATTTAATGCCTTCAACATTAACAATCCAGAGTAAGTCTTAACACCAATGCTTCAGCGCAGAGAATAGTATCTTTATAATTCAAAAGACAAACAGGGGAGAGGCCCAACACTTCAACTAACGTTCCATCACAAACAATCTAAAAAATAAAAAAGGGAAAAAAGTAAGAAAGTATGAAACTATATATGTACCTTCCAAGCTAAGAGAACCAAGAAAACTTCTAGGCTCCAAGAACCTCGACCAATGTAATTACCATTGAACACAACACATTGGTTCTGTGAAGGTCTTCCTGATTGATCAAAGATTTTGAGGAGATCGTGTAACTGACCGTGGAGATCCCCAACCACAATCACTCTAGAATGCTGACTATTGATTTTAACGCAATTTGATTCTTTGTTTAGAATCTGTGAAGCACAATCCACCAAAGAAAAAGCCACAGAATGTGGTAAGACCATAGGAAACTCAGAAACAGAGTTCTTCCATGTGAACTGATTTAACAAACCCATCAAAGTCTCAATCCATTCAAGAGTTAGTCGTGACTCCAAAGGCCATGAGATTGGCTCCAAAATAATGTCACCAAAATCCCCACCCACAGAATCATCTCCGTTCCCCAAATAAATCTCCATTTCCATTGGCTCAGTCATGTCATCAAGATGATCAACAGTTTCTGGTTCGTATTTTCTACTACCCATTCCTTGAACACTTGCTATCATCCTAGTCACCTGTTGCTTCTCTTGATCATCCAATGTCTCATAGTGAAACCCACGTAGAGATTTTAAAGAACGGTCTGAGTTACTCACCTGCACAACATTCACATTTACTGCTCCACCATTTATTCTTAAGACAGCATAAAGATGTAGTATATACTTACCACTTGCTTTAAAACCGAACACAGAATTCGAGTTACACTATTCTCCGGATCCTGATGAAGCAAAGAACATAACTTTGGGCGTTAAGGGTGCAAAAGCAAATAAAGATAAAGACTTTACTAATAAACTGTGATTAACATAAAGAGACTGAAACGTTTTACTTTAAGAAAGTCACGATCAGCACCACGTCGAGATATTTCTTTCAACATAAGCAGAGTACGCAGTTGCTTATAATTCTTCATTCTCGTTGTTTTAACCGCACTTAGCTTCGTGAATGCGAATTTGCAAGCTTCAAGCTTCGCGTCTAGAACCCTTTTCGAAATCTCTACAGAAAAGAAAAAACCATCACATGTTATTACATTACTGGTTTTTGCTCGGATACAGAGACAAATTTCATGGGGATGGGGATGAACCAAATCAAATTGACTGGAAAAAAAAAAAAAAAAAAAAAAAAATCTTAATCGAAGAAGCAAAATTACCTGGAGGCGGCATATCGAAAAAATTGAAAATTTCACCGTGAGATTGACAGAGAACGGGAAAATAACCACAGTGCCGTGAGGTCGTCGGCGCAGTTCCGGCGTCGATGTCGATTACAACCGCCGTTTCACCACCGAGGAACGAGCGTTTTCGTTTTAACTTCTTGCCGGTTCTAGGGCAAAGAAACCACGCGCATTTCGCTACTTAGAAAGCGAAAAGGATGTTGTTTTTCAGTACTAATGGGCCGGCCCATATTTTATAGGCCCAAAATTAGAAACAAACAAACAACCACAGTCATCTTCTCTCTCTCCGGAGTGAGAGATTTGTTCATTCTGATAATATAAACCTCCTCAACAATGGCGAAAGAGAAGGTATGAGAAGAAGAAACGGGAATGGCGGGAGTGATTAGGGCTAAGCAGTTGTTTCTATGCTCGTCGATTCTCGCGAGCAACAACAACAAGGTTCTATTACGCGTTCCTCGGCGTAGTATCAATGTAATTTCGGGGAATATCAATTCGAGCGAGACGAAGAAGAGGGAGAAAGAGAAGAGGAAGAGGAGGAAAGAGATTGATGTGGCAAAAGCGACGGCGGAAGCAGTGGTGAATAAGGAAAAGCGGAGGACAAGGTCGAGCAGAGAGTATGAGCTCGCCGACGATGGCGAGGTTCCGTCCTCACATGTGCCTGTGATGCTCGGCGAAGTTGTCGACGTTTTCTCTTCTGTTCGGTTGCGAAGTTTCGTTGATTGTACTCTTGGCGCAGCTGGTCATTCTTCTTCTGTAAGTTCCTCCTGATTTTTTCATCTAAATTCGAACAAACTGTTGCATAGGATCTTGAGGAATTAGATAGTTAGGTTTGATGAACAAACTTGTATGCTTTAGATGTTTAGGTGCCTATTGTTTTGATATGTAAATGGATTGTGAATGTTGTAATTTGCCATTTCAGATTATTCAAAGCCACTCTGAATTGAAGCATTTTGTTGGAATGGATGTTGATCCTGTGGCAAGAAAACTGGGTCACTTTCATATTGATTCTCTCATGCATCCAACTTTGAAAGCTTCTATTGTGTTGAAGAACTTCAAATACATCAAATCTGTGATAGCTGATACTCAACCGGAGTTGTTAGATGTAGGTGTTGATGGTATTCTTATGGACCTTGGAATGTCATCTATGCAGGTAACATTTGTGACTTCATAAGCAGTTCGTTTCTGTTTCCTTGTATTGTTGTTGTTGTTGACATTACTCACCCACGTTTTCTACAACCTTTTGTATGGCAGGTAAACAATCCTGATAGAGGGTTTAGCGTTCTTCAAGAGGGGCCTCTTGATATGCGCATGGATCCTCAGGTGAGGGGGTACTTGCAGTAGAATGAACCTGAGGGTTTTTGAATCTCGTGGAATCTATGATGAAGTTTGTCCTAATCTTATCTACTAACATGTGACAGGGGAGTCTAACAGCAGAAGATATAGTCAATTCTTGGCCAGAATCTGAACTGGGGAGAATCCTACGAGATTATGGCGAAGAAAGCAACTGGTATTCACTTCAGAATAGAATTGTTAAGGCTAGACTTAATGGCGGGTTACATTCTACTGGTGAACTAGTTGATCTCATTCGTAATATGTCACCAGGAAGCAGAGGTATATATATCATTTGGTTATCTGTGTTTGACTTAGATATCCGTATTCTATCTTGAGATTTCATGATTTGCATTTGCATCTCAATGAGAGTTTCCAATTACTGTTCCTAGTCAAAGATTTGGTTCCCAGGTATAGAAACAGAAGAATGAGTATGTGTGAGTGATAATCCTTTTAATCTTACTAATTCCACTTCCGTTTGAAATACTGTAGGAGGCAGACAAGGTTGGATAAAAACAGCAACACGTGTCTTTCAAGGCCTAAGGATTGCAGTGAACGACGAGCTCAAGACGCTACAAAACTCACTATACTCGTCGTTCGATGTTCTGTCTCCGGGTGGGAGACTAGCAGTCATCTCCTTTCACAGTCTGGAGGATCGAGTTGTTAAACAAACGTTCCTCAACATCTTAGGATTTCAAAGAGAAGAGATCAACGGAGAGGGAAGTAGTGGTGTAAAACCGGAAAGGCAAATCGAAGAAAGCATAGAGAAGGAGTTGAAAGATAAAGAAGCATGGATCAAGCAGACAGTAATTGCGTCGAAAGGAGTGATACTGACAAAGAGACCAATAACGCCTTCAGAGGACGAGGAGAAACTAAATCGCAGAGCCAGGAGTGCTAAGTTGAGAGTGATTCAGAAGTTGTGATTGCTTTATGAAATGTTTTTTTTTATTATTAGATGGACTTCGTCCAGTTCGATTTGACTATCAAATTGTTAAAGCTCTTAATAGTTCAGGTTTTTAAGGGGTTTTTAACAAGAAAATTAGAGTAGAGGGTTACCTAAACCGTGTTAAACCAAACGGAATGATTTCAATTTTGTCAAATCAGACCGGTTGAAATAAACAATTTCTTTGATCATGGTCCGTACCAGTTAGGTAGGTATCTGACTTTTGTCGCCTCCAGTAAACACCCCACTTGGACCTCCGAAACCCTTCTTCTTCTCTCTCCTCCAGTCTCCAGCTACTTACGAAATGGGAGCAGTTGATCTCTCTTTCTCACACAGTCTTCTCTTATCTCCGTCGCGTTCCGCTCCTACCTCCTCCGTACACCGTTCCATCTCTTTTCTCCAGCCGGGAAGCAAGTCACGGAGTCTGCCGCCGTTGCGTTCAATGAGCCACGATGACGACACGCCCTCAAAGGAGGCCAAGCTATGGGGCGGAAGATTCGAAGAGAGTGTCACTAAGAAGGTGGAGATGTTCACTGAGTCAATTTCATTCGATAAAGTTTTCTACAAGCAGGACATTATGGGTAGCAAAGCTCATGCTACAATGCTCGCTCACCAGGTTTTAACTTCATGCATTGCTATAACTTCATCTGTTTGATTTGATTCGAATTGGATTTAGGGGTTGAGAACAGAGGTGATTGTTTGATTTGATTCTTCTAAGTCATGCTAAAGTCCCAATGGTTTGTTCTTACAGGGGCTAATAACTGATAGCGACAGGGATGCCATTTTGAGAGGTCTTGATGATATCCAGAAGCAGATTGAAGCTGGTAAATTTGAATGGAGGACAGATCGAGAAGATATCCATATGAACGTTGAAGCAGCTCTTACTGATCTTATTGGTGAACCTGCAAAGAAACTTCACACAGCACGAAGCAGAAATGACCAATGTGCTACTGATTTCAAGCTTTGGTGCCGTGACGCTATCGACACGGTCATTGTTAAGATCAGAAATCTTCAGACAGCACTTGTTGCATTGGCTTTAAAGAATGAGGCGTTGATTGTTCCTGGCTATACTCATCTTCAAAGAGCTCAGCCTGTTTTACTACCACATGTCCTCTTAACTTTTGTGGAGCAGGTTTGGAATTC
This sequence comes from Camelina laxa, assembly GCA_024034495.1. NCBI lineage: Eukaryota > Viridiplantae > Streptophyta > Magnoliopsida > Brassicales > Brassicaceae > Camelina > Camelina laxa. The sequence continues at coordinate 3,949,788 of CM043881.1, forward strand.
CTTCTTTGCTCAAGCTTTAGTTTTCCTTTTTGAGTCCCTTTTTGTTTTGTTTTCTGGTGATTTAGTCAAATTTAGCTGCGGCCAGCAGCAATTTTTAACCATCATTACGGGGTTTATCTTCTGGTGATTGGGTCTTCCTTTGTAATTCTGCATTGATTAGCCTGTGCCTTAGACCATCATAGGTTCTTACATTTGCTGAGATCTCTCTCACACAATCATCTTATATGTATGTCTTATCATCTTATAAGTACGTAGTTCCTTAGAACGTCAAAGGGTTCTTACATTTTACTTTCGCACTATTATCTTATTAGGATTTTACTTTCTTGATGGGTACTTTGTTCATGTATGGCAGCTCGAACGTGATGTTGGTCGTTATGTGGACTGTAGAGCAAGGCTAAATTTCTCCCCCCTAGGAGCTTGTGCTTTGGCTGGAACTGGTCTACCTATTGATAGGTTTATGACTGCAAATGCTCTTGGATTTACCGAACCAATGAGAAACAGGTATGTTCCTAGTTCTTGTATTCGCTGCATCAACTCTCTCTCTCTCTTCTCTAATTATATGTCTTTCTCTGTAGGTTTACGGTTTCTAATGTAGTAAGTTTTTTTTTTCTTTATTTGAAATAGCATCGATGCAGTTTCAGATCAAGACTACGTGTTGGAGTTCTTATATGCAAATGCCAACACAGGCATTCACCTGTCACGGCTGGGAGAAGAGTGGGTACTTTGGGCATCCGAAGAGTTTGGTTTCATGATTCCAAGCGATTCCGTCTCAACTGGAAGCAGTATAATGCCACAGAAGAAGAATCCAGACCCAATGGAACTTGTGAGAGGGAAATCTTCAAGAGTCATAGGCGATTTGGTCACTGTCCTGACACTGTGCAAAGGACAACCCCTTTCTTACAACCGAGATTTCCAAGAAGATAAAGAACCGATGTTCGATAGTACCAAGACAATAATGGCAATGATCGATGTCTCCGCAGAATTTGCCCAGAATGTAACATTCAACCAAGAGAGGATTAAAAAAAGTCTCCCCGCCGGACACCTTGACGCGACAACTCTGGCCGATTACCTTGTGAAGAAGGTAATGTCAATTGAAATTTATCAAAATCGTCCATTTTGTATCTAGAGTCAAAAAAATAAATACTGTCTTTTTTTTTTTTGTTGATACTCAGGGGATGCCTTTTAGGTCATCTCATGACGTAGTTGGGAAACTAGTTGGAGTTTGCGTCTCAAGAGGCTGTGAACTTCAGAACTTAAGTCTGGAAGAGATGAAAAAGCTGAGCCCTGTGTTCGAAGAAGATGTGTTTGGATATCTGGGAGTCGAAAATTCAGTCAATAAGTTCAGTTCTTATGGGTCAACTGGATCAAACTGTGTAGCTGAGCAACTTGGCTACTGGGTCAACAAGCTGAACATGACTACCACCTAAGCATAAGAGTCGTCTGTTTTTCTTTTTCGTATTGTGAGGATATTGGTTGTCAAATAAAATGTTGCAGCAGATTGAGGGTAGACAATACATTGGTGCCTTCTCGTTGCAAAACCCAAAAAATAAGTTTTATTGAAGTTCTGTAATATTTGAAATCTAGATATTGTGGAAGTGTTTGGTATTCTTCTCATTTCAAATGTTCTCTAAAATATCAATGTTCATTCAATATATCCAAACATCAAATACTAATCCATTTTGTTTTTTTGGAACATGTTTGGACCTCACATGTCATAACATTCTGCTTAGGAGCTGCAACATCTGTTACATGTTAAGTAACTTGCACTGTTCCAAAATGTCATTCTCCACTTTTTATGACCAAACACAAATTGACACAAACACATACCAGTAATAACCTCATTGGTGTTTCCTCTTCTCCTAAAATTGTTAAATCTCATCTAATCTAATCCAAAAACTCTCCTTCCATTGGATGGTTGAGTCACTTTCTGACTTTGACACAGTCCTTGTCCTAAAATCCCATGTTACAGCCACCACTGATTGATTCTTTTTTAGATTATTGGTCCGATATTAACTATAGTGAAAGCCTTATATTTAATTTGTTATTACACTCAGTGGATTGAGTTTATCTTGTTATCTGGTGAACCTCATTTATCTTGTTATCTGGTGAACCTCATTTATCTTGTTATTGCAGTTTATTTTCGCACAAAGAAGAACTAATAAGGTATGTGAGATTTTGATTCCAGTTTATTGCGGTTGTTACTCTTTTTGCTTCTTTGCTTTCTTTCTAGTGTGTTGATGCATGTGAGTGAATGTCATAGTTATTCGAGTGTCTGATCCTTTGAACTTATTATCACAAATTGTATAATCGGTGGTGTGGAGCTATGATCGTATTGTTGTGATATCGATAAAGCATAAGGGGTTTTTTTCTCTCTGCTGACGTGGCAAGGAGACACAAAAGGCGATTAGGGTTTCTAACGTGACGGCCAAGATGGCGCCGTCGGAGACTCCTCCGGTGGTTACTGGAGCCGTTCTTCCACCAGAGACAGGGTCTGATGCTTGTCCAGAGATGGGAAAGGATGGTTGTTCAGGGGGGCACAATGAGATCTCAGCACAAGAGAGATCCACGCAGGGTGTGGCTTTGATTGAGTTAGCAGCGAAGGGTGATGCTCCGGTTAAGAAATCGTTCTTAACGGTGGCTAAAAAACATATTTTTACGAAGCAGAAATTTGTGGTCGAAACGGTTGATGGGCAAGCGAGGGTTACTGTCCCAAAAGAGGTTTTAACGGGGTCTAAACCTTTATGGGAAGATTTCTTGATCGGAAAGTTTCTTAATGACAAAGCTCCTCATGTGGGGAAAGTTCATATGATACTTAATAAGATCTGGCGGTTAGGGGATAAATCGACAATGATTGATGTTATTGTTGTCAATGACACAACGCTTAAGTTTCGTGTTAAAAATGAAACTATGCGGCGAAGGGTTTTGAATCGGGGCATGTGGAACATTTTGGGCACCCCAATGATTGTTAGCAAATGGTCACCGTATGCGGAGGATGTGCAACCGGCGATGACTTCTATTCAGTTATGGGTCACACTAAAAGATGTTCCCCCAACTATGTTTACGGAGAAGGGATTGGAGTTTTTAGCCAGCGGGGTTGGAAAACCAGTTCGACTTCATCCAAAAACAGAAGCTTGTGAAAGCTTTGATGAAGCACAAATTTTAGTTCAGGCTGACCTCACAAGAGATTTACCACGGGAGTTTGTGATTAGGGGTGAAGAGGAGGGAGAGTTGGATGCGGTGGTTCACTACTCTTATCCTTGGCTTCCTCCCCGGTGCAGTGGTTGTAACAAGTGGGGTCATTTACGTGACTCTTGTCTTACGGTTCGTACCTCTAACGTTGTGGTTCTCTCGGATTCTGCTATTGAACCGACTGCGGTGCAGACACATCCTGCTGTTACAGAGGAAGGTCGACCTTTGGCTGAAACAGGTTCTGTTGTGAGGGGAATGTCTGACACAGTTTTGGAGAAGCAAAATGGTTGGAGTACCCCTCAAAAGACGAGTCGTAGCCCGGGTAAAGGAATTAAACCTTCTTTGCTTGAGGTTTCAACTCTCTCGAACTCCTACTCTGTTTTAAGTGGTACCGAGGACATGGAGGATGGGGATGAGGAGGATGCGGTAGAAAGGGAGGATGTGGTAGAGACGCTTGCTGTAGAAAGTGTGCCAGGGGTTGCTTCTAAGGAAGGTATGACGGAGCCAATCCTACCTCAGACTAAACCAAAGACGGACCCACCCTCACGTCCGTATCTTCCCCGAGATTCCAAAACAGCTCATAAAACGGTTACTATTTCTTCTACTCGTGGAGCGGGTACGAAGAACCCCCAACAACATTAATAATGTCAGGTTTCTTTTGGAATGTGCGCGGCTTAAACAGATCAAAAAAGCATTCCATCATAAAGAAATGGGTGGAGATGAATAGGATGAAGTTTGGGTGTTTCATAGAAACACGAGTTCGAGAGAGGAAAGTTTCTGGGGTGGTCTCTAAGGTGTTAGATGACTGGTCGGTTTTAACCAACTATGAACATAATCGAAGAGGTCGAATTTGGGTAGTGTGGGGACCTGACGTTGTTCTCACGCCTTTCTACAAGAGTGCACAACTGATTACTTGTTCTGTCAAGCTACCTGATCAGGATGAGGAATTCTTTTGTTCATTTATCTATGGATTTAACACAGCAGTGGAGCGGAAGGAGTTGTGGAACGAGTTACGCGACCATGCGGATAGCCCTCTTATTGGTCGTAAGTCTTGGATGATAATGGGCGACTTTAACGAAACTCTAGATCTATCGGAGCACTCTCAACAAGATACGCAGCCTGTGGTCACGGCTGGTATGCGAGAGTTTCAGAGTGTAGTTAACTACTGCTCATTCTCTGATTTGGCGGCTCATGGACCGTTGTTCACATGGAGTAATAAGAGGGCTAATGATCTCGTTTCTAAGAAACTGGACAGAGTAATGGTGAACGCTACTTGGTTACATTCTTTCTCGTCATCGTATAGTGTCTTTGAGGCTGGGGGTTGCTCTGATCATATGCGGTGTAGAATTGAATTTCAAGCAGGAGGAGGTAGTCTCTGTCCCCGACGAAAGCCTTTTAAGTTTGTTAACGCAATAACAACTCTCCCCGAGTTCAAACCTTTTGTGCGTGAAGCTTGGCAAAATACTGAACCTTTACATCTGTCCACGTCTACTCTATATCGGTTCACTAAAAAGTTGAAAGAGATGAAACCGGGTTTGAGGAAATTGGCGAAGGATCGGATGGGTGACCTGGTGAGGAAATCAAAGGAGGCCTATGAGGATCTTTGTAAAAAGCAGGAACAGAGTTTTTTATGCCCTTCTTCCCAAGCGATGGAAGCTGAAACTTTGGCTTACGAACGGTGGGAACGTGTGGCTAGCTTGGAAGAAAAATACCTCAAACAGCGTTCTAAACTGCACTGGTTGCAGGTTGGGGATAAGAACAATAAAACTTTCCATCGGGCTGTGCTTCAACGTGCAGCCAAGAACTCGATCAGGGAGATTCTCCGGCCTGATGGCTCTCTCACCAAGGATTCAGCTGAAATAAAGATTGAAGCAGAGAGATTCTTTAGAGAATTCTTGCAGCTAATTCCTAGTGATTATGAGGAGGTTTCATTGGAGGTTTTACAGGGTTTGATGCTGTTTCGCTGCTCTGCTCAGGACAAAGCAAATTTGGTTCGAACAGTTTCTGCAGAGGAGATTCAGAAGGTCTTGTTCGCAATGCCAAATGACAAATCTCCTGGTCCGGATGGGTATACATCGGAGTTCTACAAAGCAGCTTGGGACGTTGTGGGTACTGAATTCGTTATGGCGGTTCAATCTTTCTTTGTCAAAGGCTTCCTGCCCAAGGGAGTTAACTCAACAATCTTAGCTTTGATCCCGAAAAAGTCTGAGGTGAGAGAGATGAAGGATTACAGACCTATATCCTGTTGCAATGTCCTTTACAAAGTTATTTCGAAAATAATAGCCAATCGTTTGAAATTAGTGTTGCCAAAGTTTATAGCGGGGAATCAGTCAGCGTTTGTTAAGCACAGATTGCTTCTGGAGAATGTTTTACTAGCTACAGAACTGGTCAAGGATTACCATCTGGACTCAATCTCAAGCCGCTGTGCTATAAAAATTGATATTTCAAAAGCATTTGACTCTGTCCAATGGTCTTTCTTGCGGAATACTCTTACTGTGATGGAGTTCCCTCCTGAGTTCGTGAAATGGATCATGCTTTGTGTCACTACTCCTTCATTCTCCGTTCAAGTCAATGGGGAACTGGCTGGGTTTTTCAATAGTAAGCGGGGGTTAAGGCAGGGCTGCTCCTTATCTCCCTATCTGTTTGTAGTTACTATGGACGTGCTTTCAAAAATGTTAGATGCAGCTGTGGCAACTCATCGGTTTGGCTATCACCCACGGTGTAAGACTATTGGTTTAACTCATCTTAGCTTTGCTGATGATTTACTGGTGTTCTCCGATGGTTCAGTTCGTTCAATTGCAGGAATTGTTCACGTTTTTGAAACTTTTGCCAAGTGTTCTGGTCTGAAGATCAGTATGGAGAAAACAACCGCCTACTTTGCAGGGGTTTCTCCTGCGGTCCGCCAAGAAATCCACAATTTGTTTTCTTTCGCTGAGGGTTCTCTGCCGGTGAGATACTTAGGACTCCCTCTAGTTACTAAGCGTCTCTCTGCAGCTGATTATCTTCCCCTCATTGAGCATGTCAAACGAAAAATTGGTTCCTGGTCTGCTCGGTTCCTCTCTTATGCTGGTCGCCTTAATCTTATTACATCTGTTCTCTGGAGCATCTGTAATTTCTGGTTAGCTGCCTACCGCCTTCCCCGGGAATGTATTCACATGGTGGACAAGCTTTGCTCTGCATATCTTTGGTCAGGGGCGGAGCTTAACACAAAAAAAGCAAAGGTGGCTTGGGTGGATGTCTGTAAACCGAAATCTGAGGGGGGTTTAGGTCTGCGATCTCTGCAAGAAGCTAATGATGTGAGTTGTTTGAAGCTTATCTGGCGCCTTATATCTTCAGATGATTCGTTGTGGGTTACATGGGTCAAACAAAATCTCCTCAAAAACTTTTCATTATGGTCTGTTGAGGCAACACAGCTGGGTTCTTGGATGTGGAAAAAGATATTGAAATTCAGGGAGATCGCAAAAACGTTCACCAGGACTATAGTCAATGATGGTCAGAGGACTTCCTTCTGGTTTGATAATTGGTCTAGCCTGGGTTGTCTCATGCCTCTTGTTGGACCACGGGGAGTGATAGATATGGGTATTGGTCAACACGCAACAGTCGCTGAGGCTTGGAACCGGCGTCGGAGACGTCATCGAACCGCACATTTCAACTCAATGGAGGACACGCTGCATACACACTGGCTTAATCGCAAACCGGTGGCAGATGCGGTCCTGTGGAAGGGGAAGAATGATGAGTACAGGCCACGTTTTTCTACAAGGGATACATGGAATAATCTTCGACATGCTTCTAGTGTGGTCGGCTGGTGCAGTGGTGTGTGGTTCTCACATGCCACCCCGAAATTTTCTTTCTGTGTATGGTTAGCAGTGCAAGATCGATTGTCCACAGGCGATAGGATGTTACTTTGGAACAGAGGAGCGGATGCTACTTGTGTTCTATGTTGTGCTGCGCAGGAAACAAGGGATCACCTATTTTTCTCTTGTACTTACGCCGCTGGTCTCTGGACCAACCTCGCATCCCACATTTATACTTCCCGACATTCCACTGACTGGCAGACTGTGGTTAATGCCGCTTCGGCTCACTGGCCTAATCAGACACTGGGGTTTCTAGCACGATACGTCCTACAGATCTCTGTTTATTCTTTGTGGCGGGAGAGAAATGATCGTCGCCATGGCGCTCCCCACACTATACAGACTCAGCTCATTCAAAGGATCGACAGACAAATTCGAAACCAGCTACTCGCAATACCACTGGGAGGTGATGACCGGTATGCTGAGGGACTGGGTCTCTGGCTCGCTTCGCGATATTAGCTTCTTTTCTATTCATTCATTAGGAGTTTTTTTCGTTTGGAAAATTCTTTTGATTAAACTGTTGCACAAGATGTAAAAACGCTATTTCTTTTTGGAATCTAATTTAACATTGTTTTCAAAAAAAAAAAGATATCGATAAAGCATGGATTAGGTTTCCAAGATATGAATCTGGTTGAGATATATGTTTAATTTTTTCTTTCTGGTGTTCATGTTGTCTGCTTTGGAGTTTAATTATTCATGTTTGTTATAAATTTGCCAATCTAGTTTTTTGGTAGTAACATCAAAACCTAGGCTTCCAAGCTAATTATTCATGTTGGTATTTCATTGACTGAGATTTGTGCAAATCATGTTTAAAGGATCAACTTATTCAAACTCGAGTGTTAATCTATACATTGTTCAGGTTATGGGTCTATGAGCAACCTGAAGTTTACGATCACTAAGTCACCTCTATTGTGGATGTTAGGTGGACGTTTTGATGATGATTACTTTCAATAATCACATGAATCCAGCCGATTCAGACAGGAGTATGAGATGAGAAAAATTAAGCACGCAAGAGATATGCTATCTTGTTGCATTCTACTATTTTGTTCACTTAAGCATTGGTGGTTTATACATGACTTGTCTACTTGAGTGTAAATTAGAAACAATGTCTGGACATGATATCTAAATGTTTAGATGCTTTGCAGAATGGTATCTGATATGAACGAGGTGAGTTTATTAAAGTGCAGCTCTTAACACACTTCCCTTATTCAGTACCTAAGCTGATGATCCATGTCACAACCTGTAGGAGCGGGATAGGCAAGTCTCTGATGGAGGAAGAGGAGAAACTGAATCGCAGAGCCAGGAGTGCTAAGTTGAGAGTGATTCAGAAGTTGTGATTGCTCTATGAAATGTTTTTTTTATTTCATTATTAGATTGAATTCGTCAAGTTCGATTTAGTGGACTATCAAATTGTTAAAATTCTAACTAAGCTCCCCCCATTCAAATAGTTAAGGTTTTTAACAAGACAAATTAGAGTAGAACTAGAAATAGCCGAAGCGGGTTACCTAAACCGTGTTAAACCAAACGGCATGATTCCGATTTTGTCAAATCAGACCGGGTTGAAATAAACAAATTCTTTGACCATACCAAGTTAGGTATCTCTGACTATTGTCGTCGCCTCCAGTGAAAACCCACTTGGACCTCCGAAGCTTTCTTCTTCCAGTCTCCGGCTAACTTACGAAATGGGAGCAATTGATCTCTCTTTCTCACAGAGTCTTCTCTTATCTCCGTCGCGTTCCACTCCTACCTCCTCCGTACACCGTTCCATCTCTTTTCTCTCGCCGGGAAGCAAGTCACGGAGTTTACCGCCGTTGCGTTCAATGAGCCACGATGACGACACGGCCTCAAAGGAGGCCAAGCTATGGGGCGGAAGGTTCGAAGAGAGTGTCACTAAGAAGGTGGAGATGTTCACCGAGTCAATTTCATTCGATAAAGTTCTCTACAAGCAGGACATTATGGGTAGCAAAGCTCATGCTACAATGCTCGCTCACAAGGTTTGACTTTGCCTAACTTCATGCATTGCTATAACTTCATCTGTACATTGCTATAATGTTGGGGTTGGGAGCTCCTTTGCTGTTTAAACTTTTAAGATCATGATTTGTTTTAGAAACCAAGTGACTGCGTTATGTTTGATTTGATATCTTCTTCTAAGTTATGCTAAAGTCAAGACAATCCTGATGGTTTGTTCATACAGGGGCTGATAACTGATAGCGACAGGGATGCCATATTGAAAGGTCTTGATGATATCGAGAGGCAGATTGAGGCTGGTAAATTTGAGTGGAGGACCGATCGAGAAGATGTGCATATGAACATTGAAGCAGCTCTTACTGATCTTATTGGTGAACCTGCAAAGAAACTTCACACAGCACGGAGCAGAAATGACCAATGTGCTACTGATTTCAAGCTTTGGTGCCGTGAGGCTATCGACACAATCATTGTTAAGATCAGAAATCTTCAGACAGCACTTGTTACATTGGCTTTGAAGAATGAGGCGTTGATTGTACCTGGTTATACTCATCTTCAAAGAGCTCAGCCTGTTTTACTACCGCATGTCCTCTTAACTTTTGTGGAGCAGGTTTGGAGTTCCTTCTTTGCTCACGCTTTAGTTTTCCCATTTGATTCCCTTTTTGTTTTTGTTTTCTGGTGAAGCTATGTGCTATAGTCAAATTCTTTACGAGGTTTATCTTATGGTGATTAGGTCTTCCTTTGTAATTCTGCATTGATTAGCCTGTGCCTTACTTAAACCATCATAGGTTCTTACATTTGCTGAGATCTCTCTCACACAATCATCTAATATGTATGTCTTATCATCTTGTAAGTACCTAGTTACCAATTAGTCTTTTCCTGCCTCAGAACATCAAAGGTTCTTACATTTTACTTTCTTGACGGGTACTTTGTTCATATATGGCAGCTCGAACGTGATGTTGGTCGTTATGTGGACTGTCGAGCAAGGCTAAATTTCTCCCCCCTAGGAGCTTGTGCTTTGGCTGGAACTGGTCTACCTATTGATAGGTTTATGACTGCAAATGCTCTTGGATTTACCGAACCAATGAGAAACAGGTATGTTCCTAGTTCTTGTATTGGCTGCATCATCTCTCTCTAATTATATGCCTTTCTCTGTAGGTTTACGGTTTTTAATTTAGTAAGTTTTTTTTCTTCTTTATTTGAAATAGCATCGATGCAGTTTCAGATCGTGACTACGTGTTGGAGTTCTTATATGCAAATTCCAACACAGGCATTCACCTGTCACGGCTGGGAGAAGAGTGGGTACTTTGGGCATCCGAAGAGTTTGGTTTCATGATTCCAAGCGATTCTGTTTCAACTGGAAGCAGTATAATGCCACAGAAGAAGAATCCAGACCCAATGGAACTTGTGAGAGGGAAATCTGCAAGAGTCATAGGCGATTTGGTCACTGGCCTGACACTGTGCAAAGGACTTCCACTTGCTTACAACCGAGATTTCCAAGAAGATAAAGAACCGATGTTCGATAGTACCAAGACAATAATGGCAATGATCGATGTCTCCGCAGAATTTGCCCAGAATGTTACGTTCAACCAAGAGAGAATTAAAAAAAGTCTCCCGGCGGGACACCTTGATGCCACAACTCTGGCCGATTACCTTGTGAAGAAGGTAATGTCAATTTAAATTTATCAGAAACTTCCATTTTGTATCTAGAGTCAGAAAGATAAATATACTGTCTTTTTTTGTTGATACTCAGGGGATGCCTTTTAGGTCATCTCATGACGTAGTTGGAAAACTAGTTGGAGTTTGCGTCTCAAGAGGCTGTGAACTTCAGAACTTGAGTCTTGAAGAGATGAAAAAGCTGAGCCCTGTGTTCGAAGAAGATGTGTTTGGATATTTGGGCGTCGAAAATTCAGTCAATAAGTTCAGTTCCTATGGGTCAACTGGATCAAACTGTGTAGCTGAGCAACTTGGCTACTGGGTCAACAAGCTGAACATGACTACCACCTGAGCGGGACCAAAACATTAGCAAAAGAGTCGGTCTGTTTTTCTTTTTTGTATTGTGAGGATTTTGGTTGTCAAATACCAGCGAAACTATCAAGTAAAATGTTGCAGCAGATTGAGGTAGACAATACATTGGTGCCTTTTGCATTGCAAAACCCAAAAAATAAGTGTTACTGAAGTTTGCAATATTTGAAATCTAGATATTGTGCAAGTGTTTGGTATGCTTCTCGTTTCAGATGCTCTCTAAAATATCAATGTTGAAGTCAATATATCCAAACATCAAATCAAATACCAGTGGATTGCACTTGGATGTGATTTGTGGAACATGGGAGGACCCCACATGTCATGACATCCTCCTTTGGAGCTGCAACATCTGTTGCATGTTATGTAACTTGCATTCTTCCAAAATGTCATTCTCCAATTTTTATGACCAAACAGAAATTGACACAAACGCATACCAGTATTAACCTCATTGGTGTTTCCTCTTCTCCAAAAATAGTTAAATCTGATCTAATCTAATCCAAGAACTCTCCTTTCATTCTCGAATTAATATTATCCCATTTGATGGTTGAGTCACTTTCTGACTTTGACACAATCCTTGTCCTAAAAAATCCCATGTTATAGCCACCACTGATTGATGCTTTTTTTAGATTATTGGTCGGATATTAACTATGGTGAAAGTTTTATATTTAAATTGTTATTACACTCAGTGGATTGAGTTTATCTTGTTATCTGGTGAACCTCATTCCTCTTGTTATCTTGACTTTAATCCTTGTTTTTGTTTGTATCCATTTTAACTTCTTTTGGGGATTTCTCTGTCACGTAACTCAGTATTAACTTATACGCCACTAATTCTTAACACGATTGGGTCTCTTTAGAATTCAGTAGAAAGATGTAGTCGTGTCTTTTGGTAATACTGTTTTATTTTTCTAATTATATATATTTCTCTCGAACATTTTGGTTTGAGTGGGTAATTTTGCTACACTAAACGATCTCATTTATACAGAACATTCAGACTAAACATTATCTTCATCACACCAATCACTTTTTTATCCCTATCTCACGATTATGACCAACTACAATTGAAGTTAGACATGTGATCAATCACAAAAAAGTCGTCGGATAAATGAAATTAATTTGTTGCGACTTTGTCTTCCTCTCCACTAACTCGAGAAATAATATTCTTCGATGATTTGACCTGGTAACCGAAGTGTCGATCTTTTCGAAGTCTCCAAGACACTACACGTGGCTAACTTCTAAACCAACAAAGACTCGACGTTACACTTTTTAATTTGTCGACTAACATATAATTAAAACCCAAATTAATTTTAATGTAAAAAACAACAAAAAAAAACCTAAATTTTATTAAACCAAAGAAAAATTTTAGGTTCAAATGTAACAGTTTCTTGTTTATACTACATAAACCGGAAACCGGTTAACTCAGAACCGGTTAAGAATCATTGGAAGAAGCGTTGTTGTTATTATCGCCGTGCCAAGACCAGACGATGTCGTTTAACGCCGGCCGTACTTGTTCTTCGTATAACCTATCGTACTCCAACGTATCTCCCGCCGATTTGCAGAACTCAACCACCGATATCTCCGGCGCTACTTCGAACACTTCCGCCGTCATCGACAGCCGTCCTTTTCTCCCTTCCGTTTTACCTTCCATCTTCACTTTAAAATCCTTGGTGATCTTCACCTTCATGTTCATCTCCTTCGTAACCGTTTCGATCTTCTCCATCACCTCCGTCGCCGAAGACCGCGACGTGAACACCGATTGAACCTTCCTCTTGCTCTCGAACAAGCTCGACAGATCGAATCCGGAAGACATCGAGGAGATGAATTCGAACGCGTTGAAGAATTTAGGCGAAACCGGCTCTGTTTGATTTTCCCAGTCCACGACTTCTTCTTCTTCGTCTCCTCCTCCGCTGCTCTGAGAACAGATCGGTTCTTCGATTTTGAAAGCTAACGGCGGGGTGAAGTTTTTCCGGAGCCAAGGGGTTCTCATAATAGCCGGAATCGAGATCCGTCGATCTGGATCTACGACGAGGAGTTTCAAAATCAACCTCCTAGATTCCGGCGAAAACCACGGCGGAAACTCGAAATCAGCTCTGAAGATTTTCCGGTACATGTTCATAAGATTCTCGTCTTGAAACGGCAAACAACCAGCGAGGAGAACATACAAAACGACGCCGCAAGACCATATATCAGCTTTAGCTCCGTCGTAACCTTTCTTCCTTAAAACCTCGGGAGCAACGTACGCCGGAGTTCCACACTGCGTGTGAAGCAATCCGTCTTGAAGGATCTGTTCAGGCAAAGCGGATAATCCGAAATCTGAGATTTTCAGATCTCCGTTCTCGTCTAAGAGAAGGTTCTCAGGTTTCAGATCGCGATGAGAGACACCTCTACTATGACAATAATCAACGGCTGAGATTAACTGCTGGAAATATCTACGAGCTGCGTCTTCTTGTAACTTACCTTTGGAGATTTTGCAGAAAAGCTCGCCGCCTTTAACGAACTCCATGACGAAGAAGATCTTCGTTTTTGTAGCCATGACTTCTTTTAGCTCGACGATGTTTGGGTGACGAACGAGTTTCATGATTGAGATCTCTCGTTTGATTTGTTCCATCATGCCTGGTCTCTTCATTACTTGATCTTTGTTGATGATTTTGATGGCGACGCAGTCGCCGGTTGTTATCTCTTTGCCGTAGTAGACTTTAGCAAAGGTTCCTTTGCCTAGTAGCCTTCCCATCTCGTATTTCCCGAACAAGATTCTCCGTTCTTCCTCCATTGTTTTTATAGGTTTCGTTAGTCTCAAAGGGAAAAAACAAAAAAAAAGAAGAAGAAGGTGGTGATATAATAGAGAGGAGGGTTAAGAGAAGGTGGTGTTGAACCAGGAGGTTTGGTTAGTATTGTTGTGAGTATATGAGAAGATATTACTAACGTAGGTGAAGTAGAGTAATTCCATGTTGACCATGGAGCTTATTTGGGAGAGGAAGAAGAAGATGAAGTGAATAACAAAGGAGGAGTAAACAACACAGTTACGTGGTGTCCTCCTATATATACTACTTGACCAGGCGGACTTATCACATGTCACACCGCAATACGTTAACTTTTCTATAATTTGTAAAAAAAATATATTTAATTATTAATATATTACTATAAATTTATACAAAATTAAATGTTTGCAGTTACATTTTTTTACATTATAAACATTATATGTACAAACATTTAATTTTGTATGTTTGTAGTTACTTTTTCTCTTTACATTTTATTTTAAACTAAATAATTTTTATTAATTTAAAATGTAATTATTGTTTGATTTAGAAATTAGTTTTATTTCTCAAAGTAATAAAAGGATTCGATTTAGGACAAATTATTCTAATTTCTTTTAGAAATTATAGACTTAATAATTTAATTCTCTCTCTTAATAGTTTTGTTTATTTTTTTTCAATTTTTCTCTTAATTTGTTAAATTAATTGGCTAAAATTTATTTCTTAGTAAATAGTTTACTATATAATTGTAGGATTCTAATTTATTGTAGCCAAATATGTAGGGAAAAAATAGTGTGTTTGTTCAATCAATAATCAACGTCAAAGGGAATAGAAATATGATGTCAAAACCTAAACTTTTATTATCATTAAATATTTATTGGGTTAATCGATTTAATGCGACGATTTCTGTAATCTTTCTATTAAAGAAAGAAATCTATTTTACTCGAATAATATCGTCGGAGAGAAAGGAATAGAATATCACATTATAGACAAAACTTCCTTAAAATAATGTCAATAATTCTCTCCAACGGTCTAATGCCTTTTGTCCCCTTATGTTATTGTGGTGGTTCCACCCAACCTTTCGTTTATTAAATTTTTAACTCTTTTTTTTATTTATTTTAGTTTTAAATCATTTTATTAATTTTAAGCATACAAATTAAGTTTCTGGTGGTAGACTATGAAAATTCAGTTTTAAAATATTTAAAAATCTAAATACAAAATGATTTATATTTTGCTAAAAAGGATCAAAATTAGATTTTATTATGCTCGTATGATATGGTTCATGCATAATATACTACACCACATTCCTTGATATCGAAAATAAAATTTGACATCGCTAACTACTTAAAAATAAAAGGAGACATCTCTTACAATATATGCAGATAAGAAACTTTATAAAGTCTCAACCAAAAGGAACTTTAAAAAAGTTCTTGACATATTTTGTGAGGCTCCATAAACAATGTATACTGATCCCAACAATTATGTTTGGTGATATAAAGATACAAAATATTTTTGTTATGAATCTATTATAATAACAACAATACTTTTAGCTAATTGTGATTTTGGGATGTCACTTTCTTCAAAGTGTTCACCAAGGAATGTTTTAAGATCTACTGATCAGGAATTAGTATTTTACTAACCCATAAATAACAGCACTAGAAAAAGAAAAGAAAAAAAAAACAATAATTATAAACGTAAGAACAACGAGATTGGACACAAACCCCTTGACCCTCGTGTGCTGGCTCCAAAACAAAACAGTAACGTCAAAGAAAGAAAAAGGTTGACATTTTCACAGTCAAAAGAAGCCAATATCGAACTATACAACACAAAAAAAAAAAAAAAAAAAAAAGAGCTTAAAAGGAAGCTATGCATGAGTTTTTACAGACAGAAAAGCTTTTGCTACATTTGAAACCTAATCAAACACTATTATTCCATTATTCATATTTCAAAGACATTGTTATTCCAACATCACCTTCACAAAGCAAAAGCTTATTTTTACCCTATACACACTTTCCTCCTGCTTTAGCTCTGAGTACATTCAAATGGGTGAAAGTTTCCTTCTGCCAATTCTTGCATCCTAAACCTTTGCAGAAGCTCCACAGATCTGAAAGTGAATTATATATATCAGTGCACAACAACAAATCACCAAATCAACTTTGTGATCTCTTAAACCGCATGGAGTTTTCATATTAATTCAAACCCCTCATCACAGATAACTTACAGGGGATTCTCTCGACTGTGGCTTAGCTTCTGTTGATTAATCTCCATTACTTCCACCACATTGGCGGTTGCTGGTCCAGCTGATCCACCCGCTACAATCGATGGGACTGCTGCGGTTGGGCTCCACATCTTCAGACACATTTTTATTAGCAAATGTTAATTTAAGAGATCTTACATGAAGTCAAAACAAACCCTGAAGATAGCTTTCTGCCCTTTCTTACCTTTATTGTATTATCAATTCCACTCGTCGCCACAACACTATCAATTGGGTGACATTGGATGCAGTTCACAACTAGAAACAAAGGCTTATTCTTTTAGCCAACTAAACGAAATTCACTGAAAATTGGAAAAAAAAGAAAATACTTAGGTAATGGATAAGCGTGATAAAGAAATTAACCTGCTTGATCGCCAAGAAGCACTTTCATAAGCCTTCCCGTCTGTTTCTCCCATATAAACCACCTACCATCATCGCTTCCACTTGCAATATATTCACCTGAAATTTGGTAAGAAAATGTTCACCGAGAGTCATTGACGTTTTTAATTTTGTAAACGGCTTCTTTCTCATACACTGGGATAACATAAATGTTGCAACCCTAAGAAACTTACCTCTCTGACCAAGAAAACTGGCCTGCTTAATATCAGTCCCTGTATTACAGTGCCCGACATATCTACGCTTCATATCAATGGCTCCCTCTGGCTATAATCACCAAGAATCCAATGGTGTAGAAGTTATATATCAAATTAAGGAAGGGTATGACACAGCCTAAAAGAAGCCAAGTACTAACTTAAAAAAACGCATTCAATGTGCTCAATTTGTTTCACTTTTAAAGACGTTCTACCAATCCATAATCCTATAACTAACCTGATAAGACGTTCTATCATTTTGAGATGACGATGCAGTTCCTGAGGAGGCATTATCAACTGTATTTTCTATCGGTTTATCATCACCTACTCTATGAATTCGTAGGTTGAGACTGCCACGCATAGAATTCGAGTCTGGATCTCGTCCTTCATCATCAGACAAGGAAGTTTGAATATCCAACTCCAATTCCTCGTCATAATCAGAGTCTTCTCTTTCGGATCTTGACATATCATGTGAACTGTCACTATTGGCCTCTGATCTATAAAGTATGTCACTCAAAGAAAGTACTCTAGTGGTTCCAGCTCCCGTCTCTTCATTTTTCTCAGTTCCACCTGATTTGTCAAACAAAAGACAAGTACAAGAATATTGATACGTTTTTCTTATAGAAATGGATATGATATATTATAGAACAGGAATTACAAAAGGAACTGAGGATTTTGTTAATGGAGCTCCTCCCACTCCCCCTAAAAGACCTCACCAAAATACTGGATAATCCCCTATAACTCTCTCGGACCTTATATATATGCATTTTCACTGCTTCTATCAAATATTAAAATGTGAATAGAAAATTCCCCAAATCAAAGAAAATTGCTCTACATGTGTTACTTTGATACACTTTCAAGTCAACAGAACAAACATCAGAGACATAAACAACAAAACATTGTTCTGGACAAAAAAAATTAAAGGAAGAAAGAGAAGCCAGATGGAGTTAAAGATGATTCTACGAATTCTTCTCTCATGATTATGATATATGCTCCTCATTGATCAAATAGTACTAACTCATCTAAGAGCCAAAAAAAAAACATCTAAGCAGAAACATCTTGAACCTCTATTCTAGCTCGCCGTGGAACATGAAAAGTAAATAACTACTGTTACTAAGCAGTTTATCTGCAGGAAAAGACATACGTCAGTTGTCACAAACCTGCTTGAAGATCCCTTTTAATGCTCTCCACCTTTGCCACTATATCGGCATCTGATGGGTTCAGATGTTGTGCAGCAGTCGCAAAATCTAAGGCTTCTTTACATCTTCCCAACTGCGTGAAAGCACATAAGTATACGAAATAGAAGGGCGGCTGAAATAAATGCTTATTGCAGAATCATCTCACTGTCAAATAGTAAACTAAATTAACTGTGACAAGAGATATGAATTTACTTGATGCAGCGCTTCAGACATGTAGTAATGAGCTTTAAAAGATGAGGCATCAATTCTCCGAGCATTTTGACAATCTCTCACAGCCATATGAGCATCGTTCTTCCACTTCCTCTGGAAAATAAAGGAATCAGCTGACTGTGGTTATCAGGGAGGATGTAGGGATTCAAGCTAGTTATAGACACCAATTCTAAAAGGACCTTGAGCAACAATGCAGCACGAGTACAAAGGCATTCAAGCCTTAGCGCGGAATCTATATCATTAGAGTGAGCATCCAGAACTTCATTAGCTGCCTCAATTGCATAGAAAACATCTGTACCCTCTTCTAAAGACATTCTGGCAATTTCTACCAATTCGGTGCACTTCTTAACCTGAAAAGAAAGGAGTCAGATGCATTAAGAAAATGAAATGACAAGGTCACCTTATGGAACAATTACAAAAGGGAGGTGCGAACCGTTGCAGTATTGTTATTTCTGTGAAAGCCACTTTGAGGAGTGACGGAATCCTGAGGTGGAGATTCTACATTGCGGAGGGCGTTACTGAAAGAAAAAAAGTTATCTACATCCCCTGGTGTGTATTGCATAATTCCCGTGCCTACAAGTCACAAACAAAGGAATGAATCAACAGACATTGAGCTTAAAAAGATATAGCACAATGTTAGAAAAACTGACATTTTCAATGCGAAAAAAATCTCTAAACTAAGTAGGTAACTTTAAGCTTTAAGCAGAAAGCATCTCAACTGTACCATTATTAACATCCATCAGGTAGACATGCTCCCCGCTATAACTGAGCAAAACTTCTTCGCCATTAGGACTAAAAGTAACATGTGTTAGGTGCAAATTTGTTCGCCCCTGAAATAATTTAAGATGTAGCAGACAGTGAGCTTGGGAAAAGCTTTGACAAAGAACACAATTTTACCACAGCAGTGTAGAACTAGTAGAGTATATTAATATTAATCAGATTAACTAACACGTTCAGAAAGATGTATGGGACAGAAGTAATTGACACATGGAGGTGGAGGCATCCTTTTCCGACTTGATGTCAACGGTGGGAGCATCCTTCTATCGTACAAACGAGCAAATGCATCACTGCCAAAGAGGAAAAAAAAGCAAGAAGTTAATTAAGAGAAAAGGAGAGAGCTCTAATCCACAAACATGGAGGCCAATACCTTCCACCAACAAGAAGTAGGTGTGGTCTTGTGGCACTTATATCACAAGACTTCAGGGAGAGTGTTTGCTTAGGAGGGTCAGCTAGTGCTCTTTTGGCACCACTGCGCAGATCAAGCTGCAAAATTCAGAGCTATCAACAACTTTAATTTGCAAAAGAAAATTTTCATACGAGCCACACCATATAATTATATATACATCTAGCAAAGAATCCAGATAAAGCTCGTATGATATCTAATATATAAATATATGGAAAATACAAGGGGAATATACAAGAATATGGCACTCTGTTAGAAACTCATAGCTGACAATCTAAGAAAGTTGGAAAAAAATGCTAAAGAATGTTAATCATAGACACTAGACAAGTATCAAAATATTGTTTTGGAGAAAGTTAAAGCCAAGATGGAAGTACTAGACAAACAGACCCTTAACTGAAACAATGTAACCGGAGTTTGGATATTACCAGAACACTGCGGCATTCTTGGTGAGCGGATCCAGCAGGAGGACAAGAGGTAGATTCTCGGAAATCATGCTGCCGTAAAGTCCCATCTTCACTAGCACTCCATACAACATTGGGGTTACCAGGTTCAACCTACACGGTGGTAAAAACCTCTGCTAAATAAACAAACAGCTCGAATGCAAGACCCAAATACTGATTAAGAGGTTCTTACAGCTAGTTTTTTCACTCTTCGTGTGTGACATTGGTACAATGCTGATGGAGTAATAGCATTGTCATCATCTCCTCTACTGCTTAACCGGGATAGATTGAATAGCCTAACCTACAAGATAAGAAAAACACACGCACAAACCCCAGAAGAAAAAAAGTAAATCACCAATAAGAATACAAAGCTAAATGAGCACAACCCAAAGGAGTAGTTATATATACCTCAGCATCTCCAGCACCAGAGACCACAAGCTCGTCAGAGGTTTCAGGGACAAACTTTGTACAGAATATGTTGGCAGTATGCCCTGTATCTATAGAATGCAAAAGCTTCCGACTGGAGTAATTCCAAATATTGATCTGCAAATTAAAAAGAAGATATAACTTTCTAGAGAAATTAGATGCTCAACTGGACTTCTTTAATACTCTAACCCAAACTAGCTATAACAGCAACGGTGATACACTACTTAGACAATATAGTTATTGGAGGATGTAACCATCACTATAGATACTTCTTAATCAAACCAAACAAGCTCAACTAACTGATGCAAAGACTTGATTAACCAAAACTCCAATTTATCTGAACTACACAAGTAAAAAATAAAACTGAGTGATGCAACGACAACAAAAGGAAGAGCGCTAAGCTGGTATCTAAAAAGAATATCAAATACCCTTAAATCATCTGATCCAGAAATCAAAAGCGAGCCATTAGAGTTCCAAGCCAGAGCATTAACACAGCCTTGATGTCCCTGCCACAAACAATATACATCATAAGAGAAGAATACACGGATAGACATAGTCAAGGCCTTCAGCAGAAATTAAACTAAATCGTACCTCCATTTCCTGTTCCTGAGAAAGTCTCCGAACCAAGGAAGAGTGTAATTGCATTCTTTGATCAACCTCCTAGAAGCAAGAATTTGAACAAAGTCTTTCTTTACTAAGGAATTGAACTATATAAATCAAAGTCTCGCACTGTAGCTAAAACCCTAGCAATAATAATAATGAGAAAGAAAAGCAAAAAGTCCAAATTCCAATGGGACGAACGCACAGAGGTTGAGGTAACGTACATGACCCGGGTCCTGGGACCTTGAGTGGAGGAGATTGAAGATGTTACCATCGTGAAATCTGAGATTATCCATGGAGAAAGCGATCGCCACCGATGATGACCAAATTGGAAGAAGAAAAAAAGCCCTCTAGGCTCTCTCGTCTTTGCAATCTGACGCAATTTCTCGTAACTGGTTCTTCTACATTCTACGGTGAGATCATCTGCGCTCATGTGTTGTGTATTTACGTACTCTTAACACATCTCAGCCGTTCGTTTTTTCTAAGATTTAATTACAGAGAGGTGCTTTTATTTTTAATCAAACTCCTCGAAGTAAAAAAAAAAAATCATTAATCGGGGGGATAACAATTTTTTAACACATGGTGGTGTGACTGGTGAACGACCATTTTTGCTGTCGATAATTATCGGTTAATTTTAATTTCCTTATATAATTGCTTCTGAATACTATTATTTTGGGTAAACATTACTATTACTTTTGATCAAATTGTTACCATTATTGTTTTTTTTTTTTCACGTGACAATGTGTGAGTGTGACAAAATGGTCAAATAAGGCCGACGACCTGTCCCAAGATGGTCAGTTCTGTGACTGGTATTGGACAAGTGTTGATTCTAAAAATCTCTAAACAAATTTTGCTAAACCTTTTTTTCTTTCTATCCTAACGTTTATTGCTATGTTGTACTACTGTTGTAAAATTATGATCTTCCGATTGCATTTTTCCGAAAGAAAAAAAAAAAAACAAATAGAATCAGGTTTTAAATTTGTTTTTCATTCAATAGAAATTAGTGTACTTTTTACCTCTTTTTCTAAAGACTATGTAACTTTCATTTTCCACCATTTTCTACTACTAGATTTTCTACATTCTAGGGCAAGATTTTTTTAATTCATGTGTTCTAAACATGTTGGACCCTACACACGTTCGTTTCGATCTTAATAACAAAAAATATTTGAAGAAGTGAAAGAGTCGGCTTGGTTCATAAGATCCATCGGGTTGTATATACTTTTAATTAATACGACTCAGAGTTGAACCTTCACATTATGATATGTGTGACTTAGTTTTGAATCTTCAAACTATGATATGTACTCTTATGTTTCTTGCGATGGTGATTGATGAGACGGTTAACTGGAAATTTATGCTTATCACTTAGTTTCTACGGAAACAGAAAAAAAAAAAAGACTCGATTCTCATGCTCGACAATGGTACTCTACTTTCAAAGACATGTGGGTACACCTCCCAATTTAATCCATTCCCACCGGCCACTTGAGATTGACGTATCCAGACCAGAGATCAATTTTTGTTATAACTGATACGCGGAAACAAGATGATAGCATACTAGTTAATGAAAAGAAAAAGAAGTTGGTATAACGAACAAGCTCAAGTGGCTAGACAGCATGCCACAAAACATATCCCACCGATAATATCGAATACTCCTAAACTTGCAATTTCCACTACCTATTAAATTTATCTTGACATTGAATAGGTTTACTATATATGTAAGGAGTTCGCAACAAACTGGCACAGAAAGTGTAATCACAATATCAAAAGATAAATTAAAAGATGAGATGAAGAACAATGGGAAATCAAAGGGGCTCGTAGGTTTATGTTGCGCCACAATGTACACAATTGGACACAAAGATGACAATACTTCTTCAAAAATTTACAGAGTGTTCATGTTTCCGTCCTCTGAAAAAATACACGAGAAAACAAAATAGACATCCATATTTATCCATTTAACACATATGTGAGTCATCATACCTATGAAAATAACGTCAACAGTTATATACATACAGATTACTGCACACACGTATATAGAGGGAGAGAGATTAAATGCTCAAACAGTATAATCTTATTCCAACATAGATACCAAAGTGAAAAAAAATACTCACATTTCAGACAAATGGTTCCACAATGAATGAACTAAAGATATATTAAGAAAAAAGACACGAAACATTACTAATTTACTAGTATTAACCAATTCAATAACTTCTATGATTATTTTACAAACCTCTAGGTGAAGCGTTTTCCCTTATCCAAGCATTTGACTATTTCAATTTGCCATTATTCAACTATTCACCTAATATTTCAGTCAAGGCCCAACTAAAACTTAATTAGTGGTAGCTCATACTAGTTTTCCTTTACTACACAATAATCATTTTCTTTACCACAACGATCGGAGATAAGCCAAGATTTTTCTTTGATGGCTTCCACTTATATTATCCCTTTGGATTATTCCTTTTGATTGCACATATCTATTAAAGACTTTAGAATCATAAAAGATAAATTTCAAAATTATCTTTTAACTGATTATCCCTTTTGATTGCACATAATTACAGACTTTAGAATCATAAATATATTCACATAACTTACATGGAAACTATAATGCCCAAGATTTTGAGCACGTACCAATCTGATTCCATGGATTCAAGTACAATCTGCATAACTTTGACTCACCTTTTGAAGTTAAGACTTGGGATACAATTCATATGTGCTAGAGTCTGCAAAAAATGTCTTTATTTCAATGATAACAGCATATATTTTACTTAGAATACAAACATCCTTTTCCTATGAGCCTAACCACGATGGATCAACAAAATCTAACCCAATTGTATATAAAACATCAAATTCTATGATAACTTAATCTATTCCTAATAGTCTATATATGCAAACCTTCACATATATGTATGCATAATTTTGGTATGTACAAGACAGATATGAACAAAAAATGACTAGAACAATCGTATAAGGAAGATTCATGAAGGAGAAGTTATGACAGAAAGAGAGTGAGCACGCAAAAGCAACCCATATACAAAAAATTTATACAACTTCCCCTTTGTGTGCTCACTCTCTTCTGTCAACTTCTTTTCCCCCATCAACATATATATATA
Organism: Camelina laxa; assembly: GCA_024034495.1. NCBI lineage: Eukaryota > Viridiplantae > Streptophyta > Magnoliopsida > Brassicales > Brassicaceae > Camelina > Camelina laxa. The sequence goes on from CM043881.1 coordinate 3,973,574, forward strand.
CACGCACAAAATTTATCTGATTATAACCATATATATAAGCATGAAATATGTTTTTCAAAACAAAATGAAGAACAAAAACAAAAAGACAATTAGTCCAGAAACCGATGAATAAAAAAAGATTATAAAAAAAAAAAAGAGAAAGACACAAGTACAGATCGAAGGTACTTGAAATCAAATCTGGGGATAAACATCAACTAACAAAGACTGGATCGATGAATCCATAAAAGGAAAGTATAAATCTAAGTACGGACACTGCAAGTTAGGGTTTCATCTCTAATTCTCCCATCTTCAGTTTTTTAAAAAAGGAACTGAATCTAGAAACAAAGGTAAAGGAGATCAAACTCAAAATTGCAGCTTGAAAATTTAATAAAACAAGCTTAATTAAATCTCCCTCTCTCTCTCTATCTCTCTTTCATGCAAAGCATACATGTGTCGGCTGCCTCATTCTCTCTCTCTAGTCTCTACATATATGAAAACAAAGAAGAGATTATATAGAGAATTTTTTTTTAAAACCCTAGAACGTATAAAAGCTAAATCCGAAAACAATAAAGATTAAGAAGAAGAAGAGAGAAAAAGGTGAAACAGAGATGAAGGAGAGAAGAAAGTACGGATAACAAAACGCTTGGTTATGGTTTGTCGGAGAGAGAAACGTGTCACAATCAAAGGCTAGGATTTGACTTGAGAGATGTTATGAGCCGTTGGATGTGTCTTTTTTTTGTTCCAGTTCCGTCTCTTTGCCGTCTTATCTGCTTACTGTCTTTTTTTTTAAACTCAGTGCTCATTACAGAGAGTTACACACGCATCATCATCCGTCTCTTCTCTTATCTTCTCTCTTTTTAATCTCGAAGATTTACTAAAGCTGGTTAATCTTATCTTCTTAAGTGTCACGGTTTAAAACTTTGAACTGTTGTGTCATGTGTGCTGGTGGGTGGTCAGAGTCGGCTTTGTTCATAAATTATTATTTTTGTTTGAAGTTAACCACAATGATTAGAAGAACAGTTAAAGTGTTGTAGTTGATGTAATTAGTGCTGCGTTATAAATATAATTACTGTCGTAGCTTTTAATGGGTAAGTGGCGTGGCAGGGTTTTTGGTGCCCACTAATTAATAAACACGTTTTCTTTCCGTTCAACCAAAAGATAGGACCGGATACAGGTATACTATTCAGTGGCATGTTCGTTTTTGGGTAATGAACCGGGTAATGCGATAAGGGTCGGACACCAAATTATCCATATCTATATATATATATAAGGGGGTACTTATCGATACCGAAGTATCTTGTCTTCTCTAGAATCAACTAGAGATTGTCTTAAACTTGTGATAGTATTTATGAATGCTTATATATTGGAAAAAAAGTTCATAACAAATATGGATCGGTTACTATACATCTCTCGAAATAAACATTTCTAGTATACATGCAGTTAGTAGTTGAAATTAGTTGGTGGTAATAAACATCATGTTTAAGTTTCAAAACAATGAAACTTAAACATGATGCAGCAAGATATTTGATTAGTTATCCAAAAATCTTATATTATTGTCTTTTGATTGCCTAATTAATACTGTATTACTATAGGGTTTAAAACGTTCGCTTAAACATAATAAATACTGTAATCTTCTACATTTTAATCGTTATTATTGTTAAGAAAAAACCCCCTTCCATTCTCAATAAACTCTTAATTAATAAAAAGCGCGTTGCTCTTTTGTTCTTTGCTTCTTTATACAATCTGACGCATGTTCTAGTAGTAGCTAGTACTACACTACTACCTGGTTCAACATTTTAATATGAGATCGTCTGCGCGCATGTGTTGTGTAACAGTATACTCTAAATACGTCTGAACTGTTTGCTTTTATCTAACAACGTCATCGTACATACTCGTTTTACCGGCCAAAAAGCCTTTCTTTTAACAGATACAGAACCTCTGATGATTAGTACAACAGTACGAAGCAAAGCTGTACACCAACGTCGTGCATAGTTTTAGATCTAGAAGTTGTACTTATTTGTTCGCAACTGAACTTTCTTGATATAGATTAGGACAACAATAAAATTTCAATATTGGTTTCCCATCGATCCTCACTTCTGGAAGCCATATTGGATTTGGTGTTTTGGTATTATCAAAATTGAGATGATGATATATACCTTCCATCTCTTGCTTGTGAGCGACTCAAATCATATGATATTAAATTCTGCTTTGGAATGAAAAGTGAATATATTTCATATCAAAGAGAGAGACTGGCCCTCATTCATATTCATAGTTCAGTAAATTAGCTTTCCAACCCCAATGCAATTTGGCTACACATTTTGTAAGCAATATAGCCTAAAGACCCTACAATTTTTTTCCAAAATAGGAGTTCACTGTATAATTTTAAAAAAAAACATAAGCTGTCTACTACGGTAGCTGCCGTTAGAGAACCACCTCGAGGATACCCTAGTCTTTGGCCTGACTGTGACTAAGAAGACTCTTCTTCCACTTCGGTTTCATTTCCCGAACTGTCTTCTCCTGCCTCTTTCCCCTCTCGAGCTTTCTTCGAAAGATTCACCAAGAGCTTGGCCTCACCAGCTTCATCTTCACCTCCTTCCTCACCATCAGAGTCATTGGTCTTAATCTTCTTTGAAGAAGTCCTCTGCTTTCTCCCTTTGGCATTGACAGCCCCTGATGAAGATGAGGGCCTTTTCTGTTTTCGGTTCTTTGATTCAGGAACCTTCTTCCTAGGTTTCAAGGCCTTGGGCTTCACCTCATCATCAGATGTATCATCATCATCATCACCATCATCCTCCCCACCAGAGTAGCTGCTCTTGATCTTCTCCAAGGAATTTCTCGGTTTTTTCACTTTGGCATTGACAGCTCTTGATGAAGATGAAGGCCTTTTCTGTTTCAGATTCTTCGATTCAGAAACCTTCTTGCTGGATTTCACAGCTTTTGCTGTCTCTTTGTCATGCCCATTCTGCTTGCTACGGTTACTTCCACCCATGCGAGAGGCTGCTGCTACGATCTTCCCACCAACATCACCCATCTTGCCAGTTCTCTCAGATTCAGCCTTTGGAGCCTTCTCCTCCACATGTTTCGACTTTTCAGCTTTCTTCACACCACTTCTTAGCTTCTCTCCTTCTTCTTCACTGTCATCAGACAGCTCAGGAGATCTGGCTTTCGCCTTGCTGTAAACACAATGAGGATCATTAGATCTTCGACAAAGCAAGACAAATATACTATAATCACTATAGCTACATTATGAATTCAACTTCACAAAGTGTGAAGGAGAGATAAGGTGTCTATAATTGTGCCTGCAAAGACTTTCAACAGATGCAACAAAGATCATTACAGATGCAACAAAGTTCACTAAGAGTACTTATTCTAGCTTATAAGCAATCAGTAGAACCCAATACAACAACACAGGATCTATAATAACCAACATTATAAAGGAACACTTACGGTTCCGGAGCAGCGTCGGAACTCTCATCATCAGATACATCCGGTAGGGAGACCTGAAAAAGAAAAAGAAATGATACACCATTAAACACTTTGAGACACACAATGGCATAAACACAATAAATGATGTTAAAAAACAATCTTTAGCTTAGATCATACCTCTTCATCATCATCTTCAGAATCATCGTCTTCATCAATCAACTCCCACCTCTCCTTGTTCATATCCAAAATCTCAACCTCTCCGTCCGCATACAAAATCTATTGTCATCAAATGATAACACAATGTAATAGAGAGTAAAATCATTAAATGAAACATAATCTAAATACAATTGAATTCCAATAATAAAGTAAATCCACCACACAAAAATCATTCAATTCAGATCATAGATATCAACAGACCAAATCCACATTTCATTAAATGCATACGCTATTCAAAACCCAAAAGAGTATATATGAAACAAATCCACATTCAAGCAGAAAACAATCAGATTTACCCGATGTTTCTTCTTGGAAGAGTCAAAAGAATCAACCAATCCTTGATAGAATCTGCCAATTCAAGAGATCTGTAAGGATTCATTCAACACAAAGGTACTGAAAAAAAGAGCAAAAGAACCCTAATTTAGTCAACACACAAAATTGAACACTCACTTGCGGTCAATAGGCCACCAGACTCTAATCTTCGAGCCCACAAGACCTTCTCCATACTCGTTACCAACAGAGACCTAGTCAAATAAAAAAAGTTTGATACTTTAGAGCAAAATTCGCATAGAAATTAAAACCCTATTTTATTTATTCAGTAAAATTTAAAACCAACAAAAAAAAACAAAGAAGAAGCGAGGGTTGTTGTAGGGGGAGAACCTTAGCGGAACGGCTTAGAGAAGGTCTGGTGTTTTTCGAGGCAGAGGTAAGCCTCTTCTTCGAATCAACCATCTTCTTTCAGGCAAGAAGAAGAGGAGAAGAAGAAGGAACCAGTGTTTGGTGGTGTCAGTGTGTGTTTTTTTTTTCTTACAGGGCAGAGAGAGATTTTTGTGTGGAGAAGAAGTGAAGAAGAAAGGAGCAGTGAAAGTTGGGATTATATTAGGGTACGAAAGGGTGTGATTTGTAATTTCTGATATATTTTTTTTTATTATTTGTGATTTTTTCCCCTGAAGGGTAAAGGAGCGTTGCCAACCCCAAACCAACGTTAAAAAGACGACACGTGTGACTTGACAATATAAGGAATTACCCACTCACGTGAGACTCACGTCCACATGTTTTGTTTCTTTCCTTCTTTTGGTCTGCTTCCCTTGTTCACAGCGAGATGTATTTCTATCTTTAAGCACCCAGTTGTAATGGATTGAGTTGTGTTTCTATCTTTAAGCCAGTTGTAATGGATTGTGCTCAACTGCTGATAATTTGGGTACCTTCATATTCTTTGCTGCTAGTCTTTAGCTAAGTAAAAAACCTAAAAGATAAATTTGTATCCTAGTATGGTGTTTTTAGATGACTATGGTTATGATGCTCAAGTCAACATTTAGACTATAGGTTTTGAATTTGATTGAAAACCGGAAGAATTTTGAAAAACATGATAGCAGATATAGTAAGTTATGAGATATTTAGATCAAAAACCACGGGGAGATTTTGAAAAAAAGTGTTTATATAGATCAACTCTTTTTCTTTTCTATTTGAAAAAGTGTTTTTATATATATAGATCAACTCAAGTTTGAGGATATTTGCAAGCTTGAGTTAGTCCTATATGTACTTTGTATCCTAGTATATATGGTGTTTTTAGATAACTAGGTGATGCTCAAGTACATCTAGACCACAAATTTGATCGCAAACCAGAACATTGTGGGAAAATGATAGAAGATATAGTCAATTTTTTTGTCAAGTTGTCAAGTTTCCCACTCGACCCTAACTCCCACAAGAACAAGAGCAAGAAGCTATAGTATTATCGATCAATAGTCTCTGTTTTTTGCAGACATATTAACACAAAAGTCAAAGTCATTGTAAAACAGATTTTTTTGAGTTTGAATTAATTTCAAGCAATTGTGGAGAGTGAAGAAAAATACACATTTATTGAATTTATAATGAACGAGACATATATTGATACATATAGCTAGTAGTGACATTTTATTTTCTGTTGTCAACAGCATTTTAGTCACTTTTCGGGTTTTGGTTACTAAAATATAAAAATTACAGTATTTAGACGAGGACCAAGCAACTATGCATTGACAAGTCTTTTTTCGAGGGAACTGATTAAGCATTATTTTTTTCTTTATATACAGTATAATTAATCACAATCAAGCAGAATCTTTGATTTTGACATGTTGGATTCCAATATAACTTTCTCAAGAAAATGGTCGGATGATGGAACCATCATCTAGTATTTTGTGACTTGACATTATTTGTAATTTTTGAGATAACAGGTTCACCATTTACCATTAATTTATATAAATTCATATACTAGATTATGTCAAAAATACAAATTTAATTATTACAAAGCCACAGATTATGCTTTAGGTTAAGTACTTAAGTGGGAGGCACGATGATGCCTTGACTCCATCATAATAATTAGAATCAATATCTCATTATTCCTTATTCTTCTTTGTAGTTGTCTTTTCTTTTTTTGTACATTTTGTTGGTCTACGTTTGAGTTGGAGAATCTTTTCATGAAATATATATAAGAAGAAGAAAATAAATTACGTTTGTGAAAGTTAGGAAAATTTTATTTATATATCTAAAATGGTTTCTTGTATACATGAACGAAGATGCTTTGTAAGTCATTATTTATACAAGTGATGCATGTACCTCTATCAAATGTCTTATCCCTGATTATATAATTTCAGTATTATAATGGGGAACTTGAAAGGTACAAACAGAATATATAAAGTCAATAATATTATACTTACAATAACTTTGTTTAGCTTAACCAAATATACTAACAAATATCTTTTACATCAAAATATCATATAATTGATTAAAATAGCAGAAAATGCTATATGAGGAAGCAAATCCAAAATTGAAGAGCTAATATATGGGAAGAAATCAAACATTGTATTCTTGCATTTTTTTATTTTATTTTTTGTGCAAGATAACTCATATGACAAGAATGTTTTAAGGTTCATAAAATCATCTAGCTCCATTGCAAAAATAGATTAGGGTTGATTATCATGAAAATAAGAATTATTCAAGATTATGAATTCGGAGACATTGTTCAATATACAGTTTAGTATGTACATCTTCTCATGTAGGTTCGTCATATTAAAAAAAGAATCAGTATTATAATCATTTAAGTCTACCATCATATATTACTACTAGTATTATTACTATACAACCTCTTAATAGAATATAGTACTTTCACTTGTAAATAATAATAAAAATATTTATTAGCAGTATAAAAAAAAAAACAATCTATTGGATTTTACTGCTAATTCAAAATCAGTAAAAAGCTTATTGAAAAAAAAAATAGTAAACAATACTGTACTAAATTAGTTAAGAAAGATTAAGAATATTAATTAAAATATCGATATAGAAAAATTGATCGTTTTTAATACTATTTTTATAAAGTAACATTCCGTACAACATCCATACGGTTATGATGTAATTAACTAATCAAAACTATTAACTATTTTTAGTATTTTATTTTTTCTTTACCAGAATTTTGTTTATTAACTATTTCTAGTATTTTGTTTTGATTAGTTAATTACATCAAAACTATTAACTAATCAAAACTATTAACATACGGTTAGATACCAGTTTTTCATTTTAATTAATCAGACCCCAAAACAAAAGTAATAAAGGTAGGTTGATAAAGCAATAAAATAATACTGTATAACAAATCATAGAAGTTACAAAAAAGAACGGAATTCCCGTGATGCACATTAATAAAAATTTGGTCATCATATGACATTCGTATCATTAAACGATTAGAAGAAAAAAAAAACGGATAATACAGCTAAAATAAATAATTGTAGTAAATGGCCAAAATGTAATGATTGATATAACAAAAAAATCTTAAAATAAAAATAAGTGTATGTAATAACTAATAAGAAGAAGCACAGTAAAACGTCGTCGTATGAACCTTTCCAATCATCAAACCGGATAAAACGACATCGTTTTTGAGAAAGAAAAATAGGCTTCAGACACAGTTGTCTCCATCGCTTCTCTCTCTCTCTATTTATCACTTTCATCATCATCGTCTCCAAAAGCCTTACCACTTGAAACCTCCCTCTCTCTCTCTCTCTCTCTCTTTGGTTGACCCGATAAGTTCTCTCTCGCAGACGCACAGATCTCTCCTCGAATCTGCTAGATCTGTTCGTTTCCTTACATCTGTATTGCGAACTCTCAGGTAAAATTTCATTTTCTTCTTCGTTTCCATTTCGATTTCGTTTACACCTTAGGGTTTCATTTTTTGAAATCATCGATTGCTGATCTTCCTCGTGTTGTTTTTGTTTTCATCAGATCGGGAGGTCTCGTTTGCAGATCTAGCGATCGATCCTCCGTTACCCGAAGTCTCTCTCTCTACGTGTCTTCCGAGTTCGAGCGTATGCTTTGTTATCAGATCTGGGGTTATAGAAATGGCGGAGACTTTGAAAGAAGATTCGATTATGATTCGGGAGGTTTGGGATTACAATTTAGTTGAAGAATTCGCGTTGATCCGCGAAATCGTCGACAAATTCAGCTACATCGCCATGGATACTGAGTTCCCAGGTGTGGTTTTGAAGCCTGTTGCTACTTTTAAGTACAATAACGATCTTAACTACAGAACTCTCAAAGAAAACGTAGATTTGTTGAAACTGATCCAAGTTGGGCTTACCTTCTCCGACGAGAATGGTAACTTACCCACTTGTGGCACGGATAAGTTCTGTATCTGGCAGTTCAATTTCCGTGAGTTCAACATCGGTGAAGACATCTACGCGAGCGAGTCTATAGAGCTGTTGCGTCAGTGTGGGATTGATTTCAAGAAGAACGTTGAGAAAGGTATTGATGTGGTTAGGTTTGGTGAGCTTTTGATGTCATCTGGGATTGTGATGAACGATGATATCTCTTGGGTTACGTTTCATGGAGGTTATGATTTCGGGTATTTGGTTAAGTTGTTGATTTGTAAGGAGCTGCCTTTGAAGCAGGCTGATTTCTTCAAGCTGCTGTATGTTTATTTCCCGACGGTTTATGATATTAAGCACTTGATGACGTTCTGTAATGGATTGTTTGGAGGGTTGAACAGACTAGCTGAGCTTATGGGAGTTGAGAGAGTTGGTGTATGTCATCAAGCTGGGTCTGATAGCTTGCTTACCTTAGGCTCGTTTAGGAAGCTTAAGGAACGTTATTTCCCTGGATCAACTGAGAAATACACTGGTGTCTTGTATGGTCTAGGTGTGGAAGATGGTACTGGTACTACTACTACTGTTGCTTGATTAAGATGGGGGAAAATGAAAGATACTTTTATATTGAAAAAGAAAAGTTTCCAGGGAACTGCAAATTAGAGTTTAGTCTTTGTGAGTGTGTGAGACCAATTAGAATTGTCGTTGTGTAAATTGGCAAATTGGTGTAGTAAGTGACTGTTGTGTCTTTGTTGCTTTGTTTTCAGAAGAAAAAGGAAAAAAACCCTTTTGATCAAATTGAGGGGTTTTTTTCTTTGTTTTAGTTTGAGTTTCTGAATGTATATCAAATTCAGCTACCCGTTTATTTAAATAAAATAATCTCCAATTATTATATTTTCTTGTTCTTCTTACTAATGACAAATGTAATTTAACAGTACTTCTTGTAGAGTTTATGCAAGTGGTTAGCAATGTGGTCATACTTATGTATGTTCCATTTTGCCGATCACATCAAGAGGCAAGAGCCAATTTATTATCATACGGGTAAATGAGTAGCCCATTCTACTTTTTTGCAAGTTGCAATCAATGTATTTGTTGGCCAGTGTTCTTATTCCTGTTACAAAGTACGTCATCTGAGTCGCAAATGGTACAGAAGATTAATAAATTGTCTGATTGAGACGTATAGCTCATTCAATTGCAGAGAGGAGAAAGAAGAGAAAAAATCCAGCCTGTTAAGAAGAAGTATGTCCAGTCAGATGTGGATTTTGTGTGGTATATATGAACTCGAAATAAATAAATACATATGTTTCTCAAAACGTTATATATTTCATTTTCTTCACGCTTTTGACAATGAGACGAAAATGGTTCTTTTATACACGAAAATGCTTCAATAGAGCAATACGACGACACCATAAAATAAAGAAAAAGAATTAAAAAAATAGCAATAGGGCACATGTACCAGTCACCGTTACCTAGGTAGGTCTAAGGTGTGGCAGAGAATCAAATCGACTTTCTTACAGAAGACAAGAAACAGTACTTGCTTGTTCGGTCCTATCCTATCTCTGTAACGGCTTCTCTGAGTCTCTAACTCTATTCACGTGTAAACGTTTTGTTTGTGCGTTGGGATTCTGATTTGGGCCTTTTCTTGTTGCTGTATGGGCTTTTCGTCACTCTAACCATTGGAGATGAAAGAATGTTTTTAACCAATGTTTGTATTGTACTAATATCAAATATGGATTACACTTTCTTACATGTTTGAAAAATATTTATTATTGTTTCTATTAGATATGCTGCAATTGAGTCATTTAGTGTATTATTAATTTATTATTATCTTGTGGTTGGCCAATCACCATATGTCGTTTTTTACTTGTCCTCATTGAAAACTTTGTTATTCGTAAACATATACAATAACTTTTTGTAAAAAATGTTTCAAATGAAAAAAAAATAAAAAAATTAGTGAAACTAAAGCTACAAAGATTTGCATGTTTATCATCAATTTGCTTGAGACCAGCAAAATAAACTCTAATGATAACGATTAGTTATGAACTTATGATATGCTTGTGAATCCAAAAAGAAGCTGTCAAGCACCCAACCTTATTTTATTAGTTTCTTTTTTGTGTTGATGTCTACTTGATTGCCGAAAAAATTGTAAGTAAGTATGATTAGGGCTATTTGTATAATATTATTCTTCAAAACAAAACGAAGAGTAAGGTTAATAAGATGCATTTTGGAATATACTTTTTTTCCTGCCTAATTTTGGACGAGACAGAGCAAATCTAATTAAAAAAGATTCAGTTGATTTGTGATTAGTGATGAGTGATAACACACAAATAGTGTTATATTTGTAATCATCCATGTGGGGGTGTTTCTCTTGCACCACTTGTCTTCGCTTCCCCTCTTTCTCATCATGTTTCTTTGTTTTTTTAATGCTATTTTACAAGTAGGAAAGATCTCCTTAGTAATTCATGTGATACATATACAGTGTAAGTTATTATAAAGTTCATTCAAGTGTGCATAAAGATTACTAATACTATTACTTAATAATATATTTCATGAAAGAACTAATAAGTAGATTAGGTTACAAAATCATCAAACACTTCAGATTATTCGAAAATCACATTGAAAATAATATGTTAAGTTCCAAAATTTTGTAGGCTTTCTTCAGAAATCAAAACATGTCATGATCAAAGCTTTTGATATTGTGACTTCATTTGGAGTGCTACGATTTAGTTCCTCATTAGGGATACCAAAAACTACAATTTAATTCACCGAAGTTTCTTTAATTGTAGATCGTTTGTAATTGTAACATTGGACCCACGAATTATATTATAAGGTCGCATTCGACAAAATACTCAACATACTTAAAAGTCTTAAACTGCTTGTCCTAACAATTAGATCTTTGGATTTTAGTTACATATTTTTATTTTATTTTTCGGCTTCCACTACGTATTATTAATAAATGCTAAAGTTTAGAGAAATATAAACAAAATATAGTAAAAGATTCGTATCCTCAGGCCCAGCATAGACGAGACGCTTTGTCGTTTCACTTTGTTTTCCCACTCAAACCAGAACAACAAAAAATTATTGGGACTTCAGAATTTTTTTCAAAAAGCCAAAAACAAACAATTCATTTTATAACTATCTTCACACACGAACAAGCATCAAACTATACAACTCGCTCTTGTCGCATTCGCAGCTAAAGATTGTGGACTCATATAAACAGATTAAAAGATATCCGCATTCAAATTTGATAATTCGGACCCTTCCAAGTTCCAAACATTGTTACCACAAGATATTAGAGTTTTTGTACTTTATATATGTAGTTAGTTGCTTTTTAAAGAAAGACTTCAACTCAACTCTCAAGTGGATTAGAACAGAGCTGAGGTGGCTCTCCCCATAAACCAAAGTGTTTATTTGTGAAATGAGAGTGATACTAATCATGTCCCTTGATTCATATATATTTAATAATATTATAATGGAAAGCAAACTATAGTGAAAAGGATCCGAACCTAATTCATTACCATAGATCATATATAATGATGAAACGTATTCAGATATGATTCTCTATGATTAGCAGAAACAAGCTAAAGTAATCCTGGTTTTAACTCAAAAGATGTTACATGTTGCCAAGGTCTTCTAGAGACTCTATTATGGGTACAAGAAAATTATCATGAAGGATCACATAAAAAGTGGCAATCACTGTTTAGTAGAATGTGTCCTAAGAGAGTTTAGAGTAGTGTGTATTCGAAAACCTATCACCATAAAATCCGGGTGCCTCCAAAACTATTGAGGATTCCAATGGATATAAAGAGGAAGGAGAGTGAATATGAAGCAAACTCTAAAAGCAAGAAGTGAAAAGAGGACAAAAGCGAGTTAAACAGTAGAAAGCTAAAAGGAAACAGACATGGCCACTATCCTCTCGAAGTTTCAAAAGTACACAGAAACATTAAACATACCTGAATAATCCACTAGGTCCACTCTCTCCTTCTCTCTGTGTCTCTCTCTCTTGTCATTGAGCATCCTTTTCATTTCATTGTCACTTGTTGTCATCTTCATCTACTCCGTGAATATTACAACAAGTTGTCGTTTCATCATACAAATAAAACCGGTCCCAGTTTCAGAAGATCTTTTTGAACTGCCAAACTTTCCTTTGTCTTGTTCCCCCCACAACTCCTTTTGTTTTCCTTCATACAAAAGAGTCTAAAAAGTCTCCATGAGTTTAAAACTAGTGAATACTACTATGGGTACTACTATACATATCCAATGACGGATTTGAAGGGATGGTTTCGTAATTTCCTTATATATATATATATATATAATATATATATATATCCGCGGTTGCATACACCATAGACCATACCATACAAAGACGAGTTGGAGCCTATAAGAATCTGTCCATAGAAAAACAAAACCGAGCCGGATTTAGCAAACATCAAGCATAGTAGTTCTAAACAAGAAGTTCTTGAACTCACCAGGACTGAAATTTGGTTTGAAAGGCTTTTTGAATTACGGCGATTATACATGTCATAGATATGACCTGTATACTCGTTGTTGAAGAACTTTTAAGCACATAAAAGGCACTTGACTGTGAGGACCAAAAATAAGAAGTTAATGCATGACAGAGAATAGAGATTGGTTTATTGAAGGAGAAAGCAGCCAAAAAAAAGTTTGATGTGAAGTGAAAGTTGCTCCTACAAAGGGATAAACACAGGTTTTAATTGGTGGAGTTCCAATCAGCTTCAAGTGTTCTGTTGTGTGTGGTGTGTCAGCAAACTAGACCTACCCATATCTCTCTCTCTCTTTCTCTCTCATCTTCTTACTACTTTTTTCCACTTATTACCAAACCCAAAAGCATTTGTAGCGAGTCTATTCTTTCCTTATATAGCATCAAACCTCTGCTCCCACTTCTGAGAAAAATCTAGGCTTTTATACTTTTTTCATAAGCAATTCCAGATATATAGCTATTGATCAGAGACAGAAGGTGAGAGAGCGAAAGAGACAATTGAAGGGAACAAACCCATCATTACCTGGAAAATTATCTTCCCTCTTTGCCCTTCATGGATTCTTCCAGCGGAAAGCCAAGACCATCTGATTCTTCATGCATCGTTTCTGCATCCACCACTCTTCCATTTCCAACAAAGCTGAGCCTAGAAAATTACAACATAGATGCAGAATCAGCACAAGCAGAAGAGAATTATGATCAAAAAGCAGGAGAGAAAGGTATAAGGCTTGACCTTAAGCTAGCAGGATATGATTCTAGTCAACCAGAGCTCAATCAAGAACTCAATCTCCTCGACTGCTTGGACGCAAGTGTAGTCACTCCGAGTTTTAACGGGTCAAGTTCCACTGAACAGAAGCTCTTCTCATGCAACTACTGTCAAAGAACATTCTACAGTTCACAGGCGCTTGGTGGTCACCAAAATGCACACAAAAGAGAGAGGACTTTGGCAAAGCGAGGGCAACGGATGGCATCTGCCGCAGCTTTCGGGCATCCATATGGTTTTGCTCCGTTCCCCTTCCATGGACAGTACAGCAACAGATCCTTAGCTATTCAGGCGCACTCAATGAGTCACAAACCAAGTTCATATAACGTTTTTGGTGGTGAGTATGGTCAGATCAACTGGTCAAGGATACCACTCGTTCAGCAACCAGCCATAGGTAAACTACCTTCAACAGAGAATCATCATAATCATCATCAGATGATGATTGCTCCACCGTTGACTTCCACATGTGAAAACATCGGTAGGTTCGATGTAGGAAGGATTCCAGGAGAGTATCCAACTCCCGAACTATGGCGGAGAGGCGGGGAATTGTTGAAGCCTGCTGAAGAAGAGCAGCAAAAGAACCTTGATTTGTCCCTTAAGCTCTGAGATTCTTTTCTTTTTTTTTTTTTGGGTTTTGCTCTCAAACTGTTTTTCTCGAGCCAAGCCTCTGCTCGAGTTTCCTTTGTACTGGTTTTTTTTGCTGTTGTCATTGATACCTTCACCAGTATTATCCAAGGGTTAGTACTCTTGTGAGTAAATTTTTTCTACTATGATGTACATCTTTCCACATTTCTACAAGTACAAGTTTTAAACTAGACATCACATAGATTCTTGTAGACACCCAACCACCATAAAGGATTTGGTGAAGTTCCTAGAAACGAAGAGAAACTTTTTTAGCTTATAGAAGAAAGAGATTATATTGAGATCCATGAGAAGATTTGTTGTCAAGGAAACCGGAAAAAAGATATATTATAAAGTCACAGTTGGGATACCTAAAAGTAGGAAAAAACCATTCTTTTATTGAAAAGTGGTTAACAAGACACAGAAAGAAAGCAAAACAAATATTGATAAAAATAAGAACTTGTTAATTTGTGATGATGACAAGAAGCAAAGAGTCCAGAAGAACAAACATAATTAACACATCAGATGATCCTATAATAATGCAGCTAAATAACAAATCATGAAATAATCAAAGAATCCAATGAAATCTTTGTGAGACCCCAAAATTTGTGAACACTAAGACAAAAGAGTGACCAGTCATTGGCCTATAGGATAAATCTTCATGCACTATCTACACAAAACATAAAAAGAAAGTACAAAAGAACCATGTGCGTATGATACACAAAAGGTGGGACAAGAGTCAAAACCATGAGACTAAAACACAAAGGACTTGATATAACTCTAATGGACTGAATCCAAACTTCTCTACACCTAGAAATCAAATAGAAGTATGTAAGTACACTTTCTTGTCCCAGTAAACAAACATTAAAGGCACAGAACAGATCATCATGTTTGCTTTCAGATATCAAAATTGGCCACAACAAACCACAACATTAAAAGGAATCAAAAACACCTTAATGAATAAAACAAAGAAGAAACACCAAAGCAGACAATAACACATGTGGAAAAAAAAAAATCAAATGGAACCAACCAAACCTCATTGATTAAACTCTTTGGGGGTCCAATTTTCATCTTGTTGTATACCACAAATCTGAACCCAAACAATACTCTTCAAATCTGAGTCACACACTTTCCTGAAACACACATAAGCAGAAATAAGCTGTGAGACACACAATTTTTTGATGGATCATTTATGAGGCTGCCTGCTACTAAAATTCCATCCACACTCAGAGATTCATTGAATCAGTATAGTTGAAAACAAAATCCGTTAAGATGCAATGTACCGCATTGCCTTCTCAATACAACAATGCAATGTGCATGTGATAAGTCAAGAAACTTCGAAATTGATTAAGATAAAGCGAGAGAGTCGGATCAAATCATCAAAATTCGAAATTGTTAGCACCAGTGATGTCCAAGGAACTGATTAATACTTTGTACCCTTCACTAAAAATCAGGAATGCTAATTGAAACTCCCACCTTAAGTTAACGTTAAAGACGGAGATATACCGGAGTTTCGCCGGAGACGACTTGAAGACTCGTACCTTCCGAGGGAGGATTCTGTGAATGAGCGACTGAGAGAAGGTAATAATATAGTCTCAGAAAGTTTTAAGGGCCCAATAGTTGGTCCATGATAGTTAATTGTTAATAAAGTATAGCCCATATAATTGCGAACGAGCTCATGTTGTGAAAGGCTTTTTGTTTTATTTTTCCCGCTACAGATAGGCCTGGTGTCTGTTGCGGATTTACACTATTACCAAAGTAACAGCACTCAAAAACGAAGATGATAAGTTTATTTGACAATCTTCCTCTCAAATTTCATCTAGTAATCACATATGTAAATAATTTCTAAAAATAAATCAGAAATTTTATCCAATCCAATTTGACCATTAATAAATTTCGTTAAGAACGACGTTGTAATAATTAAACCGAGTCACGAACCAAATCACAAAACCAGTAACTTCATGAACGAATTTTAACAAATCAAAATCAATAAGAATCGAGATTAAAAAAAAAGGAAAAGACTTTTATCATTGTTATGAAGCTGTCAACACCATGTAATTACTTAGAAATGGAAATTAAAGAAAGCAAAAAGTAAAAAAAAAAAAGAATCCAAACATTATCCTAAAACATCATCATCCATCATCATTCGTAATAATCTCTAAAAAAAAAAAAAAAACTGAAGAAACTCTTAAGCACGCTCTCCACGAATTCTCCTAGCAAGTTGAATGTCCTTAGGCATGATTGTAACCCTTTTAGCGTGAATTGCGCAGAGATTGGTATCTTCGAACAAACCAACAAGGTATGCTTCAGCCGCCTCCTGAAGAGCTAACACAGCGTGACTCTGAAACCTCAGATCCGTCTGCAAAAAAAAAAAAAAAAAAAACCTAATTAGCAAAAACCCTAATTCCCACAAGAAACCTAACTAATTGATTGATTCCACCTAATTCAGCAGCTACTCTTAATATGAAATCAAAAGAATATACCTTGAAGTCCTGAGCAATCTCACGAACAAGACGCTGGAAGGGGAGCTTACGGATCAACAATTCAGTACTCTTCTGGTACTTACGAATCTCACGAAGAGCCACGGTTCCTGGACGGTAACGGTGAGGCTTCTTGACTCCTCCGGTGGTTGGTGCTGATTTCCTCGCCGCCTGTATTTACCAAAAAAAATCACCCAAAATTAGTAAACCCTAGATCCCCTTTTCAACCTCAAGATTCAATTCCAGATCGAAAACCTTAAAATTCCATCAATTTCACTAGAAAGAAAGATTCATAAACTCAAAAACTCAACTCGATTCAGAAAACGCAAGATTCAAACCCCCCCCCCCCCAAATTCGACAAAACCAAACCCTAGATATACAATTCAACCGTACAGAAATCAAAGGATCGAAGAAGAAGAACAAACCTTGGTGGCAAGCTGTTTTCTGGGAGCTTTACCTCCGGTGGATTTCCTAGCGGTTTGCTTCGTACGAGCCATCGTTCTCTTCTTCTTCTAACTTGCGAAAAAAAAAAAAGCTCTTAGAGAGGATTAGCTAATGAATCTAAAAGAAATCGAGTTTTTGTTTTTTTTTTGTTTGCTTTTTGTTGTGTGTGGGAATAGTAAAAGGTTATTATGAATGTATATATATATATATATAGGTGAGAATGTTTAGTCGGTTAATTTTAGGAAGATACATAATCACATTAATCTTTACTTTTTCGACGGTCAAGATTACGTCGATGAGAGAGAAAGCTGACGTTGGCGATCCGCGTCTTTGTTTCTGATTGGTTTAATTCGTATGCGGATCGATGACGTGGATATTTGTGTTTCTTTTCTACGTTCGATTCGAAGTTAAGTAATGACAAAAAAAACCAAGTGTTAAACGACGATCTGATCTGCTTGTTTTTGGTAATTAGCGATGATGGGCCATTTCGTATCTCTTGGTATGTGTGTGTAGCGTTGTGTTCAGGCCCAACTAATGAGGCATTGAGAGAGCTCGTCAGCGGTTTTTTTCCGATCCGAACCGGGTTCAACCGCTCCTAACCGATATCTGGGAATTGATTGGATTTTTAATTTTACTGATATCCGCTCTTATAACACGTCAAGTTTGACAAAAAGGAAATACATAATCTCACAACTAAAACTTTATCGTATTGTTTAAGTTATGAAGAACCCCTTAATAGGTGTTAGAGATGTCTAAATTAAAAGACTTAAATAAATCCAAAGCTTAAACCAAAGATTGCATGATCCACGCACCATACTCGTATGTCTCCATCTCATTTAACTGTAGCTAGAGACTTTAGAATAGAATAAAATCTTCTCTTTACCTTACTTAATAGACATAAAGATACAAGTTAGAGTTAAGTCTTCCTAAATATGCTTTTATATATGAAGTGTAATTGCAAACTTTTAACAGAATATATGTAATTTTTGTGTTTTACTTGTATAATAACCTTCTTTTATAAAAAAGAATGATTGAGTGGAGAGTTAACGAATTCACTACTTCAAAGTTATACAGAAAAAGCTAGATGTAATACCAAACACTATCCAAGCTAGTAACAAGTTTACCCTTCTGCTTACGGCCAATTAAATTATAACACCTGATTTGATTTACTTATTTTGAAATAAGAATATCAAGTAATTGTCTCTATCCATATATCTAATGAAATGTAATTAGGTAACCAAGTTTTTCTCTTTTCTTTCTTGTAAGGAGATGACCAAGTTATAATAGGCTTCTTTACCTATCTAGTTATATTATGTGAATATTTATATGGATAGGTCCATAAAACTTATATAAACATGGTGCACGAGGGCAGAAACATGCCAAGTCCGAATGCTCATCGATTCGATCTCTACTACTTCCTTTTATATACCAAATTATATACTTAAAAGAATTCAACCGATAGAATACAATAATACTGTAATAGTTGCAGAAGTATTAATGGGGGGGAAATTAATAAGAGAAGATTAGACGAGAAGATCCTTAGAACACAACAAGTAAGGGT
The DNA here is from genome assembly GCA_024034495.1 of Camelina laxa. Lineage (NCBI taxonomy): Eukaryota > Viridiplantae > Streptophyta > Magnoliopsida > Brassicales > Brassicaceae > Camelina > Camelina laxa. The sequence goes on from CM043881.1 coordinate 3,992,166, forward strand.
TAGTATGTAACCAATGGGGAATGTATCTAAGCGCTGCCATAACATGCACTTAGATTGACGCAACTTTATACATTTGAATACATATATTTTATAATCTTTATATAAATCATATTTACTTGATATATATTGACTTAATTTCAATTTAATAACTTGAGTTAAATCGATATTAAAAATTGAAAATATTATAAGCAAATCAACTCACATGCAGAGTATATGTGATATGTATGAAAGAAGATAGGAGCTCAAGATCTTGATCATATTAACCATCCAATGTATGTTTTTGCTTTATCGGTTTACTTTAAGGTGATATATATATATACTTGTTTCTGTAATCTATTTTGTGGACTATCTAATTGACAATAGTTTTTTCTCCCATGGAGATAGTATGATCGGACGATAATATTGAGAGACGATCACATTTTCCTCAAATATGAACCACGATAAATACTTTTGGGTTCTTC